>JAQZBX010035600.1:0-24516 GCA_029593785.1 Cabassous unicinctus
AAAAAAAAAAAAAAAATTTAGGCAAAATAGAGAAGTTTTCACAAAATCAAAAAGGGAATTTTTCATCAGCAGACCTATATTAAAGGAAATGCTAAAGGTAGTTATTTAGGCATAAAGAAAATGAGACTAGATGAAAATAAGGAAAGAAAGAAAAAGAGAACACAATAGAAAAAAGACAAAATGAAGAGGATGTATAATGATCCAATAGTATACAAAAATGTTCAACCTCATTAGTCATCAGGAAGTGTAACTTGAGATACCACCATATCCCCACCAGAATGCCTACAATTAAAAGGACTGAAGTATCAAGTATTGGCAAGAATGTGGGAGAACTAGAACTCTCACACAGTGCTGGTGAGAGTATGAATTGCTACAGCCACTTTAGAAAATCTACTCCTGGTATATAACAGAATTGAAACATATGAAGCAAACAAACAAAAACATATGCAATAACCTGGTTAATGGATCGTGGCATATTCATACAATGGAATACTATACAGAAACAAAAATGAGCAAATTTCTGCTACATACAATATGGATAAATCTCACAAATACAAAAGAATATATTCTATAGGATTCCATTTGTATAAACTTCAGAACAATCAAAGCTATCTATAGTGCTATAAGTCAAGATAATGGTCAGATCTTTGGGTAGAAGGGGCTCAGGCAGTGACCAGTAAGAGGTCTTAAGGGACTTCTGGGGTACTAGTAGCCTTCTCTTTTTAAACCTGGGTTAGAGTTACATGGATGTGTTTGCTTTGTGAAAATATGAACTATACACTTAAGATTTGTATACAGTATTTTACTGTATGTATATTATACTTCAAAAAAGTTACAAAGGGGGAAGCGGATGTAGCTCAAGTGATTGGGCTCCTGTCTACCATATGGGAGGTCCAGGGTTTGATTCCTGGGGCCTCCTGGTGATAAGCAAGCTGGCCCACGTGGTGAGTTGGCCCGAGCAGAGAGCTGGCCCACGCAGGAGTCCTGGCCCGCACGGAGAGCTGGCACAGCAAGATGGCACAACAAAAGGAGACACAGAAGACAGACAACGAGAGACACAGCAAATCAGGGAGCTGATGTGACTCAAGAGATCCTGGGACCTCCCTTCACTACGAAAGTGCTGCCTAAAGAGAAGACAAGCAGACAGAGAAGAACAAACAGAGAGCAAACAGCGAGCACAAAAACAACAGGGGGGCATGGCAGTGGGGGGC
The DNA here is from genome assembly GCA_029593785.1 of Cabassous unicinctus. Taxonomy (NCBI): domain Eukaryota; kingdom Metazoa; phylum Chordata; class Mammalia; order Cingulata; family Chlamyphoridae; genus Cabassous; species Cabassous unicinctus. Next base: position 1,212 of record JAQZBX010035600.1, read on the forward strand.
GGATAAATAAAATCTTAAAAAAAAAAGTTACAAAGGGCTATTCAGGGAGTTGATGTGGCTCAGTGGTTGAGTGCTGGCTTCCCACATACAAGGTTCAGGGCTCAAGCCCTGTCCCTGGTAACTCAAATAAAATAAAATTATAAACTATATAAAAGGAAAAACATTTAAAAAAAAAAAAAAAAAAAAAAAAGCTATCCAGTGATAAGCTGGTCTCCCACTTCTGCTCCTCAGCCGCTCAGGTCCTCTCCCATTTTGTTCCACTTGTACCTTGGATCTCATTCCCTTCAACTTCCTTCAAGCCCTCTCTCCATCAAGCATTTTTTCTCTTTCCAGTATTTCCAGTTTCTCCCTCTCTATTGACTCCTTCCTTAGTGTGTAAATATGCTGAAATCTCTCCCATTCTAAAAACAATCTCTCCCTACTTCTCAGTCCAGCCAATATCAGAATCCAGGCTTTCCCTTTATATCTAACATGCCAACTAGAGGCAGATTCTTCAAATCACTACAGTCTGGCTGCCAGCCCCTCTAGCCACAGACATTGGTCTCAGCAAGGTCACCCGTGACCTCCTTGAAGCAAATTCCAATAGACACTTTTCAGATCTTGTCTTTCTATACTAGCACTGGTTGACCACTTCTTTCTTCTTGGTATCTTATATCCAATTCTTCCAAATACTTACATATATGATCTAATTTAATCCTTACAACCCCAGGGTGTAAGTACAAGTACTATTTCCACTTTACAAATGAGAAAACTGAGGTTAGGAGAGGTTACATAACTTGCCCAGTGTCACACAGCTAACTCCCTACCATATGTATCCTTGATGAAATATTCCCTTCCCTTGGCTTCTAGGACAGCTGGTTCTCTTTTACCTCTTTGACCATTCCTTATTCTCCTTTGAATATCCTCTTCCTCTGACTACTGTAAATATTTGTGATTCCTAGGACTCCATGCTTCTCATCTCTTCTCATCCTGCATGATCTCTCTGGGCACACATTTGAATGGTTTTAATGACCACCTCTATACTGATGGCTTAGAGATCTCTTTCTCTAGTCCACATCCACCAGTCCTCAAATTCGGTTTGTCCAAAACTGAACTTATCACCTTCCTCCTTCCCACAAATCTGCTTTTCCTCTGTTCGTCTCTCAGTGGCACTGTTGTCTAAGCAAGCAAGAAACCTGGAAGTCGTCCTAATGAATCTACCTTCTTCCCCCCATTCTCCATGTCCACTCTGTCACCAAGTTCTGATCTTTCTATTTTCTGAATATCTCTTTATGTTTTTAGGTGTTTATCACTTCTTTCCAACTGTACAGTCACTGCTCAAGTTCAAGCCTCATCATACTTGGGCTGTTGTAATGAAACTGTGACTTCCTTGTCTTCATCTTCAACTTACCCACAACAGTACTGCCAGCATTACTAATACAAATCAGATTCTGCTAATTCTCCTGCATCTGTGGGATAAAATCTAAACTCCTTAGAAGCCGTACAAGCCTGTCCTGTCAGGAACTGGTATGTCTTTGTACTTGGCCAACCTTCTCACCTCTATTCCCTCCCTCAATCCTTATAATCTAAAAGAACTAAAATTATTTATAATTTATCCAAACAAATCATGATGTTTATTCCCTTCTGTGCCTTTGCCCATGACCAGAATTCCTGGAATGCCTTCTTCTACCTTGTCCATTTATAAAACACTTAGTTACTCTTTATGGAACAGCTCAATCATTACTTCCTCTAAGAAGCCTTTCTTGATCCCCCAGCCTGGGTTAGGGGCCTCTTTAAGAGACCTCAATTCTCCTTGTATACATTTCTCACAGCACTTAACCTCAAAGCTACGTTTTTTATATGTATATCCCCCACCCCATACAGCAAACCCCATGATGGCCAGCACTTGTGTTGTTCATCTTTGTATTTCTTTTTTTTTCCTAAGATTTATTTATTTCTCCCCCCACCCCACCCCGTTGTTTTTGCACTTGCTGTCTGCTATGTCCATTCGCTGTGTGTTCTTCTGTGTCTGCTTGTCTTCTCTTTAGGTGGCACCAGGAACTGATCCTGGGACCTTCTGGAGTGGGAGAGAGGTGCTCAATCTCTTGTGCCAACTCAGCTCCCTGGTCTGCTGCGTCTCTTATTGTCTCTCCTCTGTGTCTCTTTTTGTTGTGTCATCTTGCTGCGCCAGCTCTCTAGCCAGCATGCCTGTGCAGGCCAGTTCGCCACATGGGCCAGATTGCTTTTTCACCAGGAGGCCCCGGGAATCAAACCCTGCACCTCCTATATGGTAGACAGCAGTCCAATCGCTTGAGCCATATCCGCTTCCCTCTTTGTATTTCTTAGCACAGAAATGTTTGTTAAACATAATTCATTTCTTTCCTTCTCCAGTTAACTTGTATAATATATACCTGTATTATAATATTTGTAATATAGTAGCTAGTTTTCCTCCTTCCCACCACTACCCCACCACATCCCGCCATCTGATTTTGTCCCTTTTCTCCTTAAAGATTTGCCACTAGCTTCCGGAGAATAAAGTCAACACAGAGGAAATTGGAGCCAAGAGATGGAGAAAAAAAGACAGAAGAGACACATTCCTTGTAATAGTGCTGATCAATCTGTGACTCCCCCTATTCATTGGCCACCCCCCCATATATAGGAGTGGGCACATGAGCCACTCCTGGTTAGTGTAACATATCCCCCCAGAGACTGATTCAAAGATGTACATCAACATGACACAACTGGGGGGCAGAGATGAGGTAGGAGGATGGTCATTTGGCCTCACCTGAATCACACAAAATAATGGGTTTCTCATAAGCAAGAGGGGTTCCATCACCCAAAGAAGGAGAAAGAGAAAGCATTTGGATAGACAAAAAAAATCATAGCTACCATAATCTACTTTAAGGGGACAGTGTATCTAGAATCTTCTCGTCCCTCTCACCGACCTGGCAAACTCCTCCTCATGCTTCATGATCTACCCCAAATTCACCATCACTGTAAAGTCTTTTCTAACTCCCCATGGCCAAAGTTGTTGTTTCCTCTTCTAAATTCCCCCAAAGTATTCTGTAATTTTGTGCTCAACAGCAGGTGTAATGAAGTTAGTCAGGACTGGATTCAAATTCTAGCTTTATCACTCAATGAGCCATGTGTTACTTCTTTGAACCAGCCTCCTCATCTTAAAAATGGCGATACTACCATCAACCTCAAAGGACTGTGGCTGGGATTGAAGCTGTCAGTAAATAAAGTGATTAGCATATAGTAGGCACTCAGATAATGCTAATATTGCCTCCTCCTCTGCTCACCATTAGAATGAACTTTTTTTTTTTTAAGATTTATTTTTTTATTTATTCCCTCACCTCTAGTAGTTTTGCGCTCGCTGTCTGCTCTGTGTCCATTCACTGTGTGCTGTCTGTGTCTGCTCATCTTCTCTCTAGGAGGCACCGGGAACCAAACCTGGGACCTCCCATGTGGGAGAGAGGCGCTCAATGGCTTGAGCCACCTCAGCTCCCTGCTTTGTTGTGTCTCTCATTGTCTTTCCTCTTTGTGTCTCCCTGTTGCATCATTCTGTGTCAGCTTGCCCGTACCTGCTCGTCATGCCAGCTTGCTGTCTTGTTCATTTTCTCCAGGAGGAACCAGGAACCGAACCCGGGACCTTCCATGTGGTAGGCGGGAGCTCAATCGCTTGAGCTCCATCCACTTCCCAGAATGAACTCTTTTAATAATTAAGTGTTTACTCTTCTGTACCCGCAGCAGCTAGACAGAGCTTGGCATATAGCTGGTTCATGATAGATGTTTGATGAATGACAAATATGGAGAAGGGGATATTGTGTTGATGAAAAAACAACTACCTTGTAGTGGAGTTCGTTGTATGCAGAACTTGCTCCTTGGTAAACCATAAATTCCCTGAGAATAAGGGCCAAATTGTACATATACCTGCATTGTCCCTGCCATGTCTTAACAAAAGGGCTTTGCTGGTGAGAAGCTGAAGAAAGACATATGAGACTGGTTAGCTCCAGGTTGGGTGAATTTGGGCAGCTAGGGGCTCTTCTCCTCCAGAGTCCAGTCTTAGGTAGTAAGTGGCCACACTACCCTCTGGACACTGCAGATTTTTCTCAAAGCAATCACATAAACAAGTAAGTCTTCCCATTTAGAATTGCACCCAGGACCCTGATGAATCTTGTAAAAGTTTTCATATAAGAAGTGTTGCTGAAAAGCAATTTGAAAATTCCCAAAGTGCAATTCCTAAAAATAGGGAGATCCAAGAGTCAAGAAGAAAAAGTTTTCCCACAGTTCTTGTTTCTCAATGTCACCAAATTGAGGAAATCATTTTAAAAAAGCAATCGTGTGCTATCATAGAGTATTCCATATCTATTAGATAATTGACAAAAAAAAACAACTTTTGGCACAAGAATGCCAATTTATTCTTTTTTTGGACACATGAACACAAAATATCCCTGCAGGCCAATAAAACAAAACAAAACAAACATTGCAAAATTTAAACAACCATCATCATCTTATCTCAACATGGGGATACAACTCCTCCCTTAACAGTTTAGAAAGTACCTCGTATTGCTAGAGACATACATCCAGTCCAAATATAGTAAAATACATTTGAAAACATTACAATCTAACAATATAGAAACAAAAATTACACCATTAGTTAAATGCAAACAAATGCAGACATTTTCAGCCACTAGACATAGAAAGAGCATGAATATGTCAATAGCAAGGGATAAGAAAATTGTTAATCAATAAGATCTTTCCTTTAATTTTACAAGGAAAAATCCTTGGAGTTGAAATGGTATTGATATAGTGCCCTCTGTCTCCACTTTCTTAAAATGAAAGCAGAACTACCACCTTGTTACTGAGCAAGAAAATCTTACGAGCACATCCACAGAAGGTCGCTAGGGCAGGGCAGAGAGGGTGAGCCTTGTTAAACAGTGTGTCTGCACAAGGATTACCTTTTCCCACTGGAAGGATAGATAGCTGAGCCAGGTAGGTAAGCTCTGATATGGGCTGGGCACCAGATCCTAAAATACAGACCATATAGAACATGTCTGCTTGTAAATCATCACCTTTGGAAGCAGCAAATAGAACTTACAGTAAGAATGAATACGTTCTGCTTGCCCAGACCGCCGGCTGCGTTCAGCCAGCCAGTTCACTTTACTAACCATTCAGAATTAAACAGCTAACAACAAGAACAACAAAATATAATTGGTTCAACATTTGGGTCTTCACCAAGCTCTTAATAGCCCCACTCCTCCCCAAATTGTTACTATTTAACATTGCTACATTTAAATCTTTCACACCATATGACAGCGCCTGAACAGGCTGCATTAAAAAAACAAAAAACAAAACAAAAAAAAAACCACCCTAAAACTACTTCTAGAGAATGCACACCTCCCATTGATTGACACATGCATCACAATTCGGTCACTCCCAAGGGGTTATATAGTCAAATTGTCAAGCCGAATTAAATTAAAACTATGCATTCAGACTTGCTTGCAATTAGTATTGCTGCAACTCTGAATCTGCAGTGATTACCTCTTACAGATTCACCCCTCAGCAATTTCCCAATAATTCTAGTTCTTCCATATTTCTTTCCTTTTGTCCAAAATGACAGCATTGCACCCTTCGTGGTACTTTTTTCATATAAAAATAGGCCTCCTGGCTTTTCCTCCACCACCACACTGATTTGCTCCAGGGTACTGGGACTGACTGAGGTCTTACAAACTGTAGAGTTCGAGGTTGAGCATACAGCCGAACTGCAGATAAGGGAATCAGGGTTTCCAGGCACTCTGCTCTGTTCCCTGCTCCAAACATGCCAGGAGATGGTGAGAAGTGAGGCTTCTTCTGTGCGTTATTAACAAGCAAGTCCGAGGCACTCAAGTGCAGGTGTCGTGCCCGCTGGCCAGCCAGCCAGCCACCGAGAGTTCTTTACATCCTGGACCCTGGTGAGTCCTCCTTCCCCTACATAAATTTCCACTTTTCCTCCTCTTGGGTCCAGAGTGGCCATGCTGAAGGGTATTTTTCTGTGCTGTCCCTGAACAAGTGTGAATAAAAGCAGCAGCCAGTCCCTCACCAACATGTCCTGATTTGTGTTACCAAGTGAGGTATTTGCAGGAATTAAAAAAAAGGAAAATCTTAAGAAATTAGCATCTGCCATGTCTTCATACTGCCGCCTGTGTTGTGCCTCAGTAACAGAGCTTGCTTTCACCCCACTCTCTGCAGAGAATAAGATCGTCTGCACTCATTCATGAGCTAGAGGACCCAACAAACATTATAAAACTCTCTAGAGGACCAGTCTCAGTGAACACTGGTGGTGCCGCTGATCAACAGCACATGGAAATGTAAACTTCAATGTATTTACAAGCTTGTTGAAAAGACTGAAGAAAAACAGTGCTTAATATTGCTGGGATTTTGAGAAGGCTAGTTTAAGAGATTTGGCCTGGCTAAGGAGTTCAAGCAAATGCCCTTCACCATTATTAGATCCAGTGTTTCCCCACCAACAGTTTCGGGGCAAAGGAGGCAAAGACGTTTTTTACAACATTGTGTCAGCTACTTCCTCCAGCATCTTTCTCAGCCATATAGATGTGGCTCCAGGCCTTTGATCCCCTTCTCCTTCTCTCTCTCCTGAAGTTCCAGGATAGAGAATTACAAGTCAGTAAAAATTGAGCTGGGAAACACTGGTTGGAACTACCGAGACTCTATGTAACTGTTGTCCATTCACAAAGTATTATCTACATTAAATACAGAATACATTTTCCCCTATATTTTAATTGATGCTCGCTTTAGATCAAACTCCCTCTGTTTGGACATGGAAGGAATTCTGTCTCCTTGTGAGTGGAATCCAGAATCTCTTAAGAAAAATCAAACTTTTCTCCACAGGTTTAGTTAAATAAAATGAAGGAAACCCCACTGAGTACATTTCAGGTTAAAAGAGGAGCAAAAAAATTGCACTGCAAGTAATTATGCAAGTAACCTTGATTTCCAGGGAAAATTTTTTTAAATGCTGGTACATTTTTGCAAGTTGCAGCATCATTCAATGTGCCTTAGGGATTGGCAAAGCCTATCCAATAAGGAAGCATCCTGGTTCTAGCTTATTTTAAAACAAGGTGATAGGACACCAGTTGTGACTATAAAACAGGTAAAAATAATTCTTTAAAAAGGCATGGAAATATATGTCTTTTCTGACCAGTTTCAGAAAATGCCAGATTATGATATATAAGAAATAGCTGATAAAACCATACCTAAATCTCATCTAGAAAACTACACTGTCAGAGGGAAGAAGAGGAAGACCCTTAAAAAATGTTTATTGCCAAAGTTAACTTTCTATGAGAACAGTTTAAAAATCATTTAGATCTAACAAACCACACAGCAGCATAAAATGGGCACTTTTAAAAACTTGGAAAAATACTAAAAGCTGACTTTTTTTTCAAAGAGGGGGAAACGAGTACTTTTACCATGGCAGTGTTATCTGTCACCATGACATGCATTACACCTGTTTATGTTACACATTCACAAAAGCCAACCAAATAAGAGAACTGCCTGTCTGAATCTGCAGCCATCTATAGTGCAATTGCCTGGCAGCCTGTACTTGCACCAGCACAAGTCTGCAGAGACCAATAAGATAAAGTAGTAAAGTTAATAAAATTCTGTAAAACTTGTAAAAATTAATGTACGATAAAGGCATTTACAGTGGTGAAATCAGAAATCTCCATTAAAAAGCTTATAAAAAAAAAAACAAGAAAGAAAAAAACAAAATAAAGAAAAAAAGAAAAAAGAAAATAAAAAAATAAAGAAAAAACTACAAAAAAAAAAAAAAGTCTATGGACCCACACGATTAAATAGTTATGCTGAACTGAAGTAGATTGTTTGGTTTTTCTCTCCCACTTACACATACACTCCACTCAATGAATACAGAAAAGAGGAATAGTCTTTTCCTATAAGATGGGAGGGATGTGGTGAACCCACCACAGCTGGCAAAATATTCCATAGAAACCTTTCCTGTAAAGTTCTTTAGAAAGTTCAGGCTGATTAGCCTTTGCACGTTGAGGTAAAAATTCAGTCCAGTGCATCAGAAAAGACAATCTATGAGTATCTATTACTTTTTTTAAAAAATGGCTCAATTTTGTTGATGCATCAGACAGTGCTGTGAAGTATAGATTCAGTGCAAGTATTTCAAGCTGCTGGTAGAAGACCACCTGAAGTCAACTTGGCCCTATCTAGAGGCTGTAGGCATTTGAAACATGTTGAGGCTGCATGGGGTGCCAAATGGGTTGAGTTCTTTTTCTGAGACTCTTAGGCAAAATACATGGTGTGCTGGGTATCATGGTGGATCTGCACAGCCTTAGCCAAAGCCTGAGGGTCCCGGCCATTGCTCTGTCCTGACACATGACTGCCTTCCGCACTGTAAAGAGAAGAAAGCGAAACAACAGGTGTAACGAAAGACCACTTCAAACCTCACATGTTTCAAATAGCACAGATAGTACTGGATTCAAGAAGATCTTGGCCTCAAGCCTTGGCTTCTTAACTAATCGGTTATGTCTCTCCAAACCGCAGTTTGCACAAATGGAAAATGCAATACAACTCACATAATGGGTTGTTCTAAGAGTTAAATAAAATAATGTCTGCAAAGATCCAAACCCTTAACGGGGCCTATATAAGAACCTCCACTCCCTGATATATCTAGTTAATTCTTTTTTTTTTTCTTTTTCCTAGTTAATTCTTACTTAGCCTTCAGCCTTCAGTCAAATGTCATTTCCCCTAAAGAAATCTTTCCTGACTCCAAAGCTCTGGTCAGAGCCACCTGGAACATACTTACACAGCATCTTATACTTTTCTTTCATGGTCTTAAATACCAATGAAACTAAATTATTAAGTGGATAATTATTTCTTTTCCCACTGTGATGTAAACTCCAATAAAGCAGTGACTTTGTTTCTTATTCACCTCCACATCCCTGGTGCCCAGTACATAATATATTCTCAATAAACATTTGTTGAATGAATGAATGAATAAATGTGCCTAGCACAGTGCTGGTACATAGTAGATACTGGGCAGTACACTGTGCGACCAGTCTCTTCTTGCTTTCCCCTCCCTAGCTAGATGACCTTGGACAAGTAAAAACTCCCCTGAATTAAGAGTAAAAACTTTTAAGAGTGATTGCTATAAAGACTGTGGTAATCTATAAATTACCATCCCCCTTCTAACTTCTCTATTGATATTATTATTATTACACTTATCACCTAGGGACAAAATCTTAGTCATCTTTTACTTCATTCTCTCCTTTGCCACTCACACCCAATTAACTGGCAAGTCCTGCCCATCCCATCCCAGGAATAGGTTTTATCATTTAACAAAAACAATCTTACTCTTAGATACTTTTTTCAGCCCCATTCCTGCTGTTCCCCTTTAACATGCTCCAGCCAAAGAAAACTTGCTATTGCTCAAAAATGTCACTTGCTTTTCCTCCTTTCTGTATGTTGTTCCCTCTGCCTGGAAAATCCATTCTCCTTGTTTATAGAGCCAAATCTTGCCTACCCAGCTATGAAATCTTCTCTGACTGCCTTTCCACTGATGTCCCATTGCATTTTTATCTATACTGCTTTGGGCTAATTGTCAGTTTCTATATTTGCATATATTGTCTCCCATACTGAAGCACAAAATCTCCACGGGCAGGAAACATGTCTTGTCCCTTAGTATTTTTAGTATCTAACACAGTACTGGGCACACAGTCAATACCTAATAAACGTGTTGAATGAATGAAATGTATATTACAGAATGGAAGGTGCAAAGCCACAGCTGGACATTCTCCTTAATAGCGTATCTTCAGCCCTTACAGAAATAGACTTGCAGTGAAATGTCTACTATTTAGCAGCTGAATTCAGACTTGGGGAAGAGCCCAGAAACTGCTACATTTCACAGATGGTCATTTGGAAAAGAAAATTAATGCAGAGAGCTTGTTTAGCTTTTAATAGTAGCTCAGTGACAGGTCAAAACGTCTGATTCTATTGAGATCCCTATTTGGGGGTGAGAATGGCCTGGCGCCCCTCCCTCACCCCCAACAGGTTCACTCTGGCACATTCTTCCAGATTGCACTGAAAGCGAAATGAACTGACACGGACTCCTTCATGCCTGAGATAGAATCCACAGCCTGTGACTGTTCTATCTGGAGCCAGGGTATTGTACTGGCCATGTTTTGAGGCTGCTCAGGAGCTGAGCAGAACTGAAATGCATTTGGTTCTATGGGAAAATCATAGGCAGTTCCAAATTGGACTCTTTTCCTTGGACAGGCTTTAGACAAACCATACAAGTATAAACAAGCCTGAGCACTTCTTGGACTAAAAGTCACATTATAAGCTCTCAAAGGTACATGCAAGTTTATTTGCTCCTTGCAATTTAAAACTTAAAAAGAAGTTTAAATCATCCAAAAAGTTTTCTGAAGTAGCTCAATTTTTAACATACTTTTAAAAGAGACAGAAAGAGATTTATGGTGCCTGAGAAGCTTGCCTGTCATGATCTTTATCCACCAGATGATACCTTGCCCTAAATGCTACAAGCCGGGCATAATATGCAGGGGCTGGAATAGAGACTGAGCGTGTGCACCGCACGTAAGTGTGACACAGCTGGTAGGTCAGTAGCTGCAGCTCATCTGCGGTGAAACAGTTGTCATCCCACAAGACCTGGTAATGCGAAGGACGGCTGGTTCCCTGAAAAGAGAGTTTTATGTTTAATACATTTCTGACATGGATTGCCTACCTGATAGGAGAGAAGAAGTGAAACCCACTCCTTAAACTCAGAAGTATTTCTACCCAGCACACCTACAAGCAGATACCTAGACCAACAAACTATAGTTTTAGGATATGTGCATTAACAAAGTTATGCCCAGTGTTTAATAACAAGTCTACTCAAGCTGGTTGCTGAATGTGCAGACATCTCCTTATCAAATCAAAGATCTGGACCAGCTTCCAAATTACCTGAATTCCTGCATGACTACAGAGGTAAAAGTCAAACTCAGAAGGATGTGTGATGGTACTATCCACTGTGGTGCCTGCTGGTACATTGCCACTTTTCCCTACCTAAAAAAAGAAGAAGAAGAAAAAAAAAGTGTAGTTAGTCATCAAAGTGCCAAAATGTGCTCAGATCATTTTTTTTAAACGTGTACTTGGTAAGAAGTTGGTAAACTGCTCTTAAGTGAAATCTTGAAAATCAGTTTAATTCAAGATGTTGAATCCCTTGTAACTATCCCAACCATTTCTCAAACAAATACACTCCAGGGTCTCTCTAGGGGATTCTCTAGACAAATAACTATTTTACCTGTGACTGTGGGATGCATTATTGTCATCTATTTACAGAAGACACATTGATATGTTCATAGAGAAAAGTGAATGACTCTTAAGATGGATAAGCTTCCTGACAAAAAATCAGCTTTACTCCTCTCTTGGAGTAAAAAATATCTACAACTTTCAGTAAAAAATCAAATGAAGAAATCTTTGAGCACATTCACCAGGTTCAACAAAACTTGTACTTTCCTGGGATCAATAAAAGAAGTTAAGTCACTGGCACACACACTATCAGAAAGAAAGCACAGAAATGAGAATCAGGAAAGTAGAGGTTCATATCTAGCCTTAGGCTTATACACCTTGTATATAGGATTCATATCTTGAACAAGGCATAATATCTTCAGGCCTGAATTAGGCATCTATAAAAGTTAAGAGATGAGACTAGACAACTTATAAGATCACTTACACTTTTAAAAGTCTAAGATTTTTCTACAGCCAAAACTCTAAAATCAAACTTCCGGGAAGACAGAGAGGGGAACTGCAGAAATGGTTTTACAAGAAAAGGGGGTAAATTTTACTGTTTGGTCAATGTTTACCCTCTTCTGTTGTACAGCGGAATACCAGAGTATTGTTCAGTGGGCTGTACAGTAGGTTCAATAGCGTATATGAGGTAGTCTTTAGCACATAGATACAAATACGATGGAAGTTTTTTGGGCTCCATTCTATCGTTGCCTTCAGGTGAAGATCATACACCCATGTGTACAATAATATTCATGAGTATAGAGAAATGTCCTTCCATCAAATTCATTTGGTACCTAGCTGGACAACATATAATTGAGTTATAATGGTTCTAGTATTGTATGTCAGTTTCCTAAAATGCATTCTTCAGGAATATTGGTTCTGTGGGATACATTTGGGTGTTTTATAGTCAAACAAATGTGAGAAATGATGAATTAAACCAATGTTAAAAAGGCTTTTCTACTGTATGACTTCTCAGAACCTTTATTTAGTAATGTATAATTTTAGGAAGATATAGAACATTTCCCAAACTTATTTGACTACAGAACCTCTTTTTTTTACAGCATCTTTTGGGACCTAGCAATGACAGTCTAAAGCAGTGATGCTCTAGGGAAAAGGGGAGCCAGGCATATTCAATTCCACAGTTATTGCTTGAGCACCCATGTGCCAGGCTCTGCAGCAGATGCTGGGGATTAGAGACAGAGAGAGAACAAATGAACTTGCCCTTCTGCCCTTCGTAAAAACCATATAAAATGCAATGTCATAAAGGCATTATGGAAGGCACCAGGAAAAGCTGTGGGGTGGGGTCAGGGAAGGAAATATTTGAGCCATGCCTTATAGAATAAGTACAGGTTGAAAAGGGGATGAGATAAAGACAAGAAACACCCCAAATATCCCTAAACTTGGAAATGGATAAACTGTGATATAGTCATACTATGAATAAAAAGGAACAAACTCTTATTACACACAATAACTGGGATGAATCTCAAATGCATTATACTAAGTAAAAAGAGCCAGACTCAAAAGGCTGCATAATTCCATTTATCTGACATTCTAGAAAAGGCAAAACTATAGGGACAGAAAACAGATCAGTGGTTGCCAGAAGTTGGAGGTAGGGGAAAAGTTGACTACAAAATGGCACAGAAGAATTTTTGTGTGTGTGATGGAACTATTCTATACCTTGATTGTGGTGATGGTTACACCTCTAAATGCATTTGTCAAAAGTTGCAGAGCAATAAACTAAAAAGAGTGAATTTTTCTGTATTTAAATTAGACCTTAATAAAAGCAATGGATAATGGGGGATAGGGCTGGGATGGACGAGGTCATTCCAGGGATAAAAATGAACAGTGTATATGGGAAATTGAATGTATAGGAGGTATAGTAAAAGATGAGACTAAAATATCATATTTTGGCTACTTGGGGAAGACAATGAATCCCACAGGAAAGCACATGGTAGGCAATGGGGAATCCTTGAAGATTTCTTTTTTTTTTTTTTTTTTTTTTGCTACTAGGGCTGAGGATTGAACACGGGACTTTGTATATGGGATGGGAAGCCAGCACTCAACCACTGAGCCACATCAGCTCTCCTGAGTTGGTTTTTTCAGTTATTTGCTTGTTGTTTGAGTTTTTGTTTTTAGGATACACGGTGGATGCTCAACCGTTTGAGCCACATCTGTTCCCAACCGTAAAGATTTCTGAGCAGAGGAGTGGCACAAGACGATCTGTATTTTAAAAACCTAGCCCTGAGAGCAGGGTGGCAGATGCCCTTGTGTGGGAAGAATGGAGCTGGGGAGACCTGAAGGAGTCTCCTGTAACACAGAAGAATTCTGCCTAGGGCAGCGGGAACACACAAGAGGAAGGATTGATGCAGAAGAGATTTCAGGGTAGAACAGAGAACTATTTAAAGGCAACTTTGAAGTTTCTAGCTTGGCTCACTTACTATGCCAAGTAAAAGAATATAAGGAAAATAGGAGGAGGAATAGGTTTTGGATGGGGATAAAACAGTAAGTAGAAGGTTTAGACATGTTTCGATCAAATATCTGTTGTAGATTGTATCACTGTTGCCAAATATTCCGGTTCCCTCCCTTCAGCGCCCATCCCTGGGGGGAGGATTATACATCCCAATCAAATTAACTCAGGGGCGGCCACGTGACTTGCTCTGGCTGATAAAGCAGAGACTGAAATGTGTTACTTCTGGGCAGAAGCTTTAAGAGCTAGTGTGTGGTTTGTTATGTGTCTTTGTTCCCCTCTGCCACAATGACTGGCAATGTTCCAGACAGAAGCCTCTCTGTCTCCTAGGCTCCAAAGGGAGGACAACAGGGTCATGGCTGCAACAGACCCACGATGGATGTGTAATGTAAGCAAGAGATAAACCTCTGTAAGCCACAAAGATTTCTGTGTTTTCTGTTACCACCGTACAACCTTACCTCTCTTGCCTGAAACATTGTCTCCAGGGCACCTAAATAAATATGTCTGGTAGGTAATTGGAAGTCCAGGTCAGGAGCTGCATAGAGAGGTTTCAGGCTGGAAGTACAGAGTTAAGAATCTATAAGCAAATAAGTGAACACAGAAAAGTAGATGAGACTAAGGAGAAAGAGTTGAAATTGAGAAGAAAAGAGGGACAAGTATGAAATGCCAGGAAACATCAGTGTTTAACAGAGGAAGAGGAGTCAAAGAACACCTGATTATAGAGGTGCGTACTGAACCTGGAAAGTCACATTGCTAAGACTAATAAAAGACTAGTTGTCTTAAGTGCTGCAAAGAGGTCAGTGTGGGAATCTGGCAAGGTATCCCTGGGTTTGAATTGAGCAAGTCATTGGGAGAACAAGTTCAGTGAAGATATTGAAATAGAAGTCAGTCTATAGAAAATTGAAACATGATGTGAGAAGGTAGAGACAGAAAGTCAAGTGACTTTTTTTTCCTAAAAGTTTGGTCATGAAAGGAAGGAAAGGAAAGCAGCTGTGGCTCAAGTGGTTGGGCTCCCGTTTACCATATGGGAGGCCCTGGGTTCGATTCCCGGGGCCTCCTGGTGAAGGTGAGCTGACGGCCAGCGCAGCGCAGTGAGCTGGCACAGCAAGATGACGCAACAAGGTGCGACAAGCAGACACAGAAAAATGCACAGCAAATGGACACAGCGAGCACAAGCAGCAAGGGGAAGGGGGGATAAATAAATAAATAAATAAATAAAAAAGAAAGGAAGGAAAGATAAGTGGCAGATAGACTGAGGGAGAAGTGGGGTAAAGGGAAGTTCACTGGGAAGATTGAGGAAGACAAGCAACTTTATAGGATGAGGAGAAGTAGAATGGTAAAGATTGAAATTTTGGAGAAATTAAAAAAAAATTGGTAATTAATGAAGTGAATTTCTAGAGAAGGCAGAAAGTATTATGACCAAAAACACAGATCGTGGGGAGTGGATATAGCTTAAGTGGTTGAGCGCCTGCTTCCAAAGTATGAGGTCCTGGGTTTAATCCCCAATACCTCTTAAAGACCAAACAAACAAACAAAAAGGCTAACTTTCATTGGGGAGTGGATGTAGCTCAGTAGTTGAGCACCTGCTTCCCATGTATGAGGTCCTGGGTTCAATCCCTGGTACCTCCTAAAAACAAAAAACAACAAAAAAGCATAGGTCAGGGGAAGAAAACATAGGTGGAGAAATAAGTCTCCCAGATTTGAGGAATGAGACAAGCAAAGGTAAAGCTTTAACTAAGATTGAAAGTAGAGAAAGAGGAAGTTGAGAAAATCTATGCTTTCTAGATTCTATTTTCTGGGAGAATTAGAAGATAGGACTTTGCTATCAATGAAGGCATCATGGATAGAGGAGGGGACTTGAGAAGAGTGTAAAGATTTGGAACCGATGCCATGGGGAATAGGATAAATGAAAGAATGGCCAATCAGCATCAAAGGCTTGGCTGAGATTTCCTGCCATAAATTTGTACTGTGGCTCATTATTAAACAAAGGATTTTTTTTTTCAGCAACCCTTATCAACATCACAGTAGAAATAAAGGAAAGGGGCAAATGACTGATTCAGAGTTGGAGACTGGCAAGAGGAGTGTTTTAAAAGAGAATTGATGATGTTGGTGAGTGTCATGGCAACAAAGAAGACCCAGGACTGGGACTGTCCATTTTGAAAGTTAGTCACACTGAATGGTAAAGAACAAAACTATGAGGTAGTTTGGGGCTTTAGAAAGATAATCCAGGCCCTAAAGCTACATAAATAACAAGTTGAGAGGTGACAATAGCAGTTGAGGAGGTGGCAGGATGTTTTGTGCTCAACACTCAGACAAGAGTTCAAAGAATTTGTATTAGCAAAGTATAACAAATACTACTGAAGTACATTATAATAATATTCTCTCATCAATTGTTACAAAGTTACCACACTAATGCAAAATGGGAGCAGATATACGAGAACTCTGAATTTCGTGCATGATCTTTCTGTAAATCTACAGCTTCTCTACTAAAAAAAAAATTTTTTTTAAGAAATATTGAATGAGGGTTTGAACTATTTAAAAGACAGTACTTTTACTCTCAACCGATTGGTAGACCTGGACCCCCAAGGAGAAAAGAACCTCAGTTCTCAAATGATTCAGAAAACAAAAAGAAACAGCTCAGCCTTGGATTAGAGATAAAAACTAAGGGTATACTAGAAAATAAGGAGAGTGACTCATAAGATTAGGGAAGAGAAGGGTCTGGTCTCTCTAGGGGTGAAACAAGGAAGGGCTGGACAAATGAAGTAATGTCATAAGACCAAAGAAGCAAAGTGATTCACCATTACACACCTGTCATTTTTTTAATATACATAAATATCAGATTATAAATAGCTAACACAAAAAGTCTTATCAAGTACTGGGAATTGTGCCCAAAATTAACATTGATTTATTAATTTGATCTTACATAAAAGCTGTGACGTAGGTATCATTTTTAATCCAATTTTAATGATGAGAATATTGTGGCTAAGAGAAGCTAAGTAACTTGCCCATGGCTGGTAAGTATAACAGCATAAACATTCAAAGTTTGTGTCCGAATCCCCTGCACTGAAGTAAAATAGTTTGGAAGAGAAATGCTTCCGTATACCTTAGAACCCTGGCAAAAGCACTGGCAGCAAAAAGTAGCAAATGGCAATAAAGTCTAGAGAGATAAGCCTTCCCTTTGGAAGTTGCCTGTATCACCAAAATGTACCTGGAGTGTATCTGCTCTCCTAGAAACCAGCATTTCTGTCACAAGGAGAAGTGTTCAGTCTTGAAACCTGTATCTTTCAGAATTGGTCATCTAAGCTCAACTGTAGTTAGCATATTTTTTGATCATTAGTCACTTCTGCATTTAGAAAAGAAACTTACATGTATACCCACTCAAAAACACATTCACTTGGAACAGCCTCAGGTAACAAAGCTTAGATTATGTCTTCTTACCCTTTCTGTTTTATCTGCACAGAAGAGTCTTGTGTGGTGTCTTTTCTGCACTACAATATAGGTTATTCCTGGCCGGTAATCTTCTTCCAAGCTAATACATGCCTTTCGAATTGCTATTAGTTCTGGCCAAGCTACCTAGAAGTGAGAAATGGAATTATGTTGGAAAATTCTCCTAGCATCTCTTGGGTCTGATTTACTCAGGGTGGCAGATGAGAGGAAGCTCCGTCAGACTCCTAGAAACCCTGAGGGACAACAAGGGGATAATGAGAGTACCTGTTTCATCTGTCCCTCGGATACCCCTCCACGGTAATAGATGATCCGAGTGGGCTTGAAACGTGTGGATTTGTAGAACTGGATCAGCAGCTCTCGAACCATGTTTGTAAGGTCCTGGATTACCTCCTGGCTGTAGAGAAGCTCCTGGGAGATCTCCTGACGGGAGGTCTGCACCCGGACGGTGGCACAGTACCGGCTGGGGTGGCCGTCCATACTGCCCACAACAGCAGCAATGGAGGGCTTCTTCCCATCCCCTGCCGGAGGGTGCGTGACGTCTGCTCCCAGGAAGATGACAGGCTGCTGGAACACGGAGGGCCTGCTCAGATTTAAGGAGATGTTGCCACTCAGACATACGGGTGAAAATACTTGGGTTTAGCAGACTCACCAGATGTAGCCAAAGATACAATCTTGGAAGAGAGAATAAAGACTTGTGCCCTTTGGGAGAAAAATTTCAGGCCCACTGAGTATCTGCGCAGTGCTGTGCAATGAATCTTAATTGATTGAGGTGAACATGGTTCTTCTATAATACTAGGAAGGGAAGATTTTAAAAAAAGAGAATCTGGCCCCAATTTAATAAAAATCTCTATGTGTAAAGGGAAAACTTTCCCAGCACAGGCTCTTTTGAGATCCTGGGATTTCTACACCTGATACAGAATTGCAGATTGTACCTGGAATGGCACAAAAACCCCAATTCTTTTTAAGATGTGAGACTTAGGAAAGAGAATCAAGTCAATCTCCTTCCTTGCTTTATTTTTCTCCACAGTATTTGCCACTTATCCATCCATTTTACTTTTTTGTTTATTGTCTCTCCCCCACCCGACAGAGTGTAAACTTCATGAGGCAAGCATTTTGTTTTGTTGTCTTGTTCACTGCTGTATACCTAGTGCCTAGAACACTGCCTTGCCTACAGTTAATATTCACTAAGATTTGTTAAAAGGATGAGTTCATTTATTTGGCATTGATTTCTCTAAGGAGTTAAGGAGAAAAACACCGTACATACTTCTCTGACAAAAGCTATGCAACAATAACAAAAAAGATTAAATAAACTATAGTAAGAAGCGGATGTGGCTCAAGAGGTTGAGAACCCATTTCCCACATTGGAGGTCCCAGGTTCGGTTCTCCGTGCTTCCTCAAAGCAACAACAACAAAAAACAAATAACAAGCACACAAATGAAAAAACCAACTCAGGGGAGCTGATGTGGCTCAGTGGTTGAGCTCTGGCTTCCCATGTACGAGGTCCCAGGTTCAATTCCTGGCCCCAGTACCTCAATAACTAACTAACTAAATAAATAAATAAAGTATGAAATTCTTTAAATTCTTAAAGGTAAGTGTAGCAGTTTGGCAGTTTGATATGAATTATGAATTCCAAAAATAGATATTGGATTATGCTTGTAAACTGATCTGTTAATCTGGGCATGATTAAGTTATGATTTGAGCGTTGACTGGGCCACGTCAGTAGGGCGTTGAGCCCCACCCCTTGGTGCGTGGGGAATCAAATATAAAAGGCATGGCAAAGGACAGAGTTGGAGTAGTTTTGAGTTGGAGTTCTGATGTTCGAGTTTTGATGCCGGAGCCCAGGGAGGCCAGCAGACGGAGGAGCCTGGTTGTGAGGAAGGAGAGAAGGCCCTGGGATTGAGATGAGCCATTCACCTGAGAGTCTACAGCTGACCCTGTGGAGATAGCAGAGGAGCTGAGCCCAGAGACAAGCAAGCCCCGGGAAGAGAGGAACCCAGGAAGCCTGAACCCTCGTAGACGTCGGCAGCCATCTTGCTCCAGCATATGGCACTAGACATTGGTGAGGGAAGTAACTTATGCTTTATGGCCTGGTAACTGTGGACTTCTACCCCAAATAAATACCCTTTATAAAGACAATAGATTTCTGGTATTTTTCATCAGCACCCCTTTGGCTGACTAATACAGTAAGATTTGGTACTGTGAGTATGAATTCTTAAAGTAGAATCTAGAAGGCATCTCAAATCTGACAGTCTCATGTAAGAGGTACAGAGATGAAGCTCCATGAGGGCAGAGCCTGTGTCATATTTCACTCTCTATATACACATAACATGGGCCTGGCACAGAGCAGTTAATAACAGCCAACATAAATATATATCATATATATCTGTAACATAAATATATATCATATACTATGGACCAGCCACTGTCCTAAGCACTTTATATATATTAATTCATTTAGTCCTTACAATTCTATGAGGGTGGTACAATTATTATCCCAATTTTCCAGATTTAAAAGGTGAGATATAAGAGGGTAAGTAACCTGCCCAACATCACAAAGCCAGGAAGTAGTAAAGCTGGAATCCAAACACAGGAAGTCTGACACCAGAATATGCACTCTAAGTCACCTTGCTGTATTGTCCCAAATGTTTGGTGGGAAATCAAATGACTCCAAACTTTAGGTTAACTTACCCTATGACCTGTACAACTCATTACCAATGTGGCAGCAAGGATTTAATTACCTAGAGGTTTCATTCCACAACCAAAATGAGAATTGTGATATGATCATGTAAGAGTAAGGTACTCAATTTCACCTTCTTCTCAAGTATGGCACCAACACCACAGCCCTAAATTTTAACCTTTCAAATTACTTTCACATACATAATTGTATATAAAAACAACTTTTTAGAGTTGACAAGGCAGATAGTATCTTCATGGATAAAGAAACTGAGGCCCAAAGACATTAAAAATTCACAAAGGTGGCAATACTCAAGTCTCCCAATGCCCAGTCAGCACTTTGACTATAATATCACTGTCTTGCCTTGATAGTTGGTTAATCTAGAGTCAGTCTGACAAATACAAGTTTAAAAGAAAACTCTATGGGGGGAAGAAAAAAATTCTTAGCAGCTCTTGAAAAGATTGAGTAAACTCAATTTCATTAACATTAATAACTTTTATTCATCAAAAGGCAAAACACAGACCAGAAGATATTTGCAACACCTATATCCTACCACGGACTTGTATCCAGAAACCACAAAGAACTATTACAAATTAATGGAAAATATTGACAACCCAATCTGAAAAATGGGGAAAATGAAAGAAGATGGCCAAATGGCCAATAAGCATATGAAGATGTGCTTAGTATCATTAATCATCAGGGGAATGCAACTAAAACCACAATGGGATACTATTATCTCTGGACAAAATGGCTAAAATTAAGTGGACTGATAATACTGAGTTGGTGAGGATATGGAACAATTAGAACTCTCAGTGGAAATGTATATTGGTACAACCACTTTGGAAAATTATTTGACAGCATCTAAAATGCTAAATACACACGTTCTCTATAACTTGGCAATTTTACTCCTGAGTTATAGTTATATACAGGAGAAAGTGCTAAGTCCACCAAAAATTGTACAAGAATTATACAATCACTATATAAGAATAGCCATCAATGGGAGGATAGATTAAGAAATTGTGGTCTATTCATATAATGAAATAATGCACAGCAATGAAAAAGAACTAACTATTACTAAAAGCAACAACATGAATGAATCTCACAGACATAACATTGAGCAAAAGAAGACAGACACAAAACGGCACATACTGTATGATTCCAGTGTAAGTACAAAAACAGGCAAAAACAATCTCTGTTGACAGAGGTCAGAATAGTAGTTACCTTTGGGGGTGATCTATTAGAAGGGGCCACAAGGAAGCCTGATGGGGTGCTGGAAATGTTCTATATCTTAATCTGGGTGGTGGTTACATGGGTGTATAAATATGTAAGAAAAAGTAATCAAGATGCATACCTGAGTTTTGTGAGCATAACTCTAAATTATGTAACTTAGATCTCAACAAAAAAGCGGGGGACGGGGGTGACAGTTAAGAACCTTACCTTTGATGAGGCACAAGCACATTGTTAATTCCTCCGAGCTTTGCATTTATCTTCAGGCAAAGGTTGGAAAGAGTTTGGGGTGAGGTCTTCACTACATTTTTTACTTGGACACACTGTGTGGCCATGCCCAGAAGGGTATCTCCAACACGTTTCACTTCCGCTACAAAAATAAAATTAATTTGTTACTTTAAAAATATTCTCCTAATTGCTAAGAATAAAAGGGAAAAGAAAAAAAAAAAACCTACACATTACCATTTACAGAGTACCTACTATTTACTGCACAGGGATTTAGATGCTTCTCAAGTGTTAGTCCTTTTCATCTGCTGAACCCCCAGGGCATTTTTCTTTTTTCTTTTTTCCAGTTTGTATAGGCCTTCCTGCTCTCCTTTCTTCTCTCCTGCAGGCCTTGAAGCCAGCCTGCTTCCTTTATTCTTTATTCTTTAGTGCTGCCTGCTATCACTTGCTCGATCCCTTGAGGTTTCTTTTCCCACAGGACTGGTCTGGCAGAGGAATCAGTCTCCCCAGCTCCATCTCCTCCCTCTTAAAAAACACACCAGCTCTTTGAATTTTAAGTTTTTTTTTTCCCCCTCTTTTTTTTCCCTAAGCACTAGGGATAAATAGAAGGCAGCAAAAGAAGCAAATAGAGAGAGGGTTGGAGAAATGTTATAAAGGTCTAGCTGCTGATCTGTGGTTCCTAAACCTTTCAGGTAGATGATAGCCAAAAGAACTTTGAACTTTGTATCATTCTTCTTATAATAGATACAAACTAAACATTCTTTCAGGAAGTGGCAGGCTCCCCCACTCTTCTGCCACTCTGATATTCCTCCCTGATTTTCACTGAACATTTCAGTTCTCCCTACTTCTGGGCCTATATGAGGATTGTACTGCATTCCCCGGCCCCCATCCCCACACTCCCATCCATATGGGGTAGGGTCGTTCAGCTCTTTGTGGCCAAGAAGTTGCAGATGTTAGGACTCCCCAGAGCTTTTTTTTTTCTCTGCCACGGTGCTAGAAATATTCCAAATAGCAGCTGCTCTGCCAGCCTGGGTCCCAGAGTGACAACATGATGACACGGAGCAGAGCTCCCAGTATACCTCAATGAACACTTAGCAGGAGTGAGAAATAAACCTTTGTCGCTTTGAGCCACTAAGAGGTTGTGGTTGTTTGTGACTATGGTATAACCTAGCTTTTCCTGACTAGTTCACTTCTACTATTTGGAATTACCCTCATTCAGCATTAAACAGGATTCATACCATATACAGGTGTCTTCCCGGGCAAGATAACCACTATTAGCTGCAGGCCCACGTAAGTCATTTTCAGATGCTTAAACATGGGCTCCACACTGTCTGCACCTTGTGCGTACTTGCAGAAACACGGCTGACCCTGGATGGGCATTCCTGCATCCTTAGAGATTTTACGTAGCTGGTCAGTGAAACTCCTGTTAAAATAGAACCAGTGTCACAGTGCTTTCACTTCACAGTACATGTTAGGGTTTTAGCCATTAATTTTCCTCTAACATACTTATCTCAGTTCTGCTCTTTGTGGCCAATTCTTTAGCCAAAATTAAAAACAAACAAACAACAAAAAAATCTTTAACTGATTGCCAAAAGTAGACTGGGCAATTCTATCTCTGCAATTATAACAGAGAATGATCTGTATTATTAAGCTATCAAATTATGTTTTTTAAATTTTTTTTAACTTTTTATTTTGAAATAATTTCAAAATTACAAGACAGTTGCAAAAATAATAACCCATACAAAGAACTCCAACCTAACCCTCCTCACCCAGATACCCAGAGCCTCCAACTTTTAACATTTTGCCACATCTGCCCTATCATTCCAACCATCCATCCATCCATCCGTCCATCCCTCCATCCCTCCATCCCGCCATCCATCCCTATCTATCTTCTAAACATTTGAGAGTAGATTGTCTATATCACCCTCCTTGAACACTTAATAATTCTTATGTAGCCACCTTAAGTACAGGTACCAAGTTCA
>JAQZBX010035601.1:0-24540 GCA_029593785.1 Cabassous unicinctus
TTATTGGAGCCAAAAATTCTAGGCGCTAGAATGGGTACAAGGTAGTCAGCCAAGCACAAAAACATAACAAAACAGGAAACACCGGACAGAACAGATGGATCCAGATAGTAGATAGTTAGAAACTCCAAAGAAACTGCACCCATGATGGCAGGTGGAAACCAGGCTCTCTCCCACCGCAGGACTTTATCCGCCAGCAGCATCACTTCTCCCCATCCTTGCAGCTGCTCTTCCAGACTTGCAGTCTCTGCAGCCAGCAGGTTGGTGCTGCGATTATCTCCCTCCGCCATTGTCGCCGCAGGCCGTCTGCAGGAGCACAAACCTCCTTGCCACCAACGCTTACCCCAAGCCCTCACGGCAACCCCCGGCCTGTATATGTCTTTATTCTTTATTCTTTCCTCTGATCGCCTATAGTTCTCTCGTTAGCAATGATCATATGTTGTCTAATATTGTTCTTTCCTATATTGATTATGTCCTATTAAATAATTTAAAATTTTCTTCAGAGCAAAGAAAATTATTTTATTTCTTCAGTATAGAGACACAGAATGTACCTAGCATATCTTTATAGCCTAACCAATGTTTGATGAACTTAGGATAAGTCACAAATTAATCGTAGGATAATGATCTTAACCTTTCATTCCTTGGGATGCCACTTAATAAATTGAAAAAAAAAAAAAAGTATAGAGAAAATGGTACTGTCCTGATACTCAAAATGTGTATATCTCTTTCAAAATATTTTGTGATATTTAAAAGAAACAGGTAAGTTTAGTAAGTTAAGCTGCTTGAGAGCTGACAGCTGCCCTGTCCTATTATAGAGTGATTTTCTCAGCTTGCTACAATAAGCCCTGAGAGTCAGCAGACTGACGTGCTCTTGTCATGTTGCAATTTAGCAAGCTCCTAGTTAGAAGACATGTGTCAAATTATAAGGGTATGCACACAGCAACCATGTGTCAAGTTTCCCATTGCAGGACAAAACATCATGGGAGTTAATGAGGAATGGACTTTTTCAGTAAACGTGTGAGGTTTAATCTGATATGAACAAGTATCAGAGTCTGGGGGATAAAAAGCTTTTGCTTGTACTTAAAGATAAGAAATCTCATAAGACATAGATACTCTCCAAACGTAAATTAAGAACTATGTTGCCTAAGATATTTGGCCTTATTCCTGGTTGTAAAAATGTACCTTCCATTAGCAGTCAGTAGACTTAGCATTACCTAGCATTTATTGAAAAGAGGGAGGAAAAGGTCTTCAGATGTTTGAGACTGAGGATTGTGTTTTGTTTGTTTTTTTAGATGAAAATTTAAATGTGATTTTTAAAGAAAGTTCCTAAGATTCTTCCAAATACTTACTCATCCCTGAATATTTCAATACCTTGCAACATTATGCCCAAAGTATAATGATCTTTTATAAAATGGCTGTTAAATATATAAATTATAATTTCCAGGAAATGAATAGTAAGATAGAAAACAACTTAAAATTCATAAATAAGATTTAACACTTTATTTTCATATCAATGCATAAGCATATTTCCAGTAACAACTAAGGCAGTTCTTGAAAGGTGGGAAACCAGTTGGAATTATGCAGGCTATATGATATAATAGCCATGCACTGGAGGACACCATGAGGTAAGGGGGTTTGAAGAATAAGCTTGTAAGCTTGAGGCACAAGCCATTTTAGTCAGTTCGCAGTTACATTTTCCAGGTCAAAGAAGTTCCTGGAGCCAGTAGCTACTTTTGCCTGGAATCAGATTATTCATCCAAAGACAGAAAAGTATTCCTGCTCACTGAACTGTTCAACACAAGGACAGGAAAATGTTATTGATCCCAACAATGTTTTGGATAGGGACAGCGGATTATGTTGGTTTCAGTTTTCCTTATTATCTTTCTGTTGCAGCTTCTTATTACTCTGCTTTGTCCTCATTTGTCGAATCTCTGTTATACTGACTTTGGGTTTCATGTACCCATTCCCCTGTGTCTAAGGTTTCACTTATGATTTTCTTTGTGACTCATATCTATGTTCCAGAAAGATTTCTTGGGCTAATGTTAAAAATCAGTAAATTTATTTTCTACAGCATTCAATCTCCTATCTCTTTTCTCCACAATATTTTTACATGCTATACCCTTGTTTTTGCTTTGTATTTTTATGTTTTAATGAGAAAGATGTATTTTCTGATCTGAGATATTCTTACATGTTAAATGATAAGATCATCCAGTTATCCATGAAAACTGAATATTTTAAGTTATATTAAGGCCAAGTCCTGATAATTTTTATGTTGATATGAAATCATCTATATTTGTAAGGAGATAATCAATTTAAGTTTCATGAAAATATTTTCATGTGCATTAATATTTACAATGCACAAGGTTGTAAAACTTATAATTATTTTTTATAAAGTTTAATCATTATATATTTGTCCAAAAGAAGTTTATTTTTAAAAATAGAAGTTTATTTTTATTCTACTAAGATGTTTATCTTTCCTGATGCAGAAAAGTTACAAAAAAGATGGGCACAATTCCTAAGAACAGAATCACATCTCCCAAATGTTCTATAAGGAAAAGTGATAGTAAATTGAGGCTTATTTTAATATTACAGAAACTAACATTACATTTAATAAAATATTATGCTAAGATTTTTGAAATATTTTATTAAATAAGCTAATGGTACTGTATGCAACTAATAATTAAATTGAAAATGTATTTCAAAAATACATCTTCCCAACATCACTGCTTTGAATTTTATAATGAACTCTTTTTCTTTAAGTGCTGAAAGAAAAAAAATATATATTGCTCAATTCTGATACTGTTACATTTCCATTGCACTGCACCACACTATTTTCTAGCTTTATGTTGTCCCAATAGAGCATTTCATTTTACAGCAGGTGAAACCTGTGTCACTATTTCTTTCTGTCCCTGAAGCTGACTAGCTTTGTAAAGCAGCATGTTCATACTCATGGGAAAGAGAACATATCTTAATTGCTTTATTGCTAGGAAAGCAAACAAGACCCGGTTATTGAACTTACCCAATTGTTTGTAAAAGCAGAACAAAGACAAAAATATACTGAATTATAACACTATAGTCTCAGAATCATCAGATTGAATGTGCAACTTTCCTCAACTAGAAGGTTCTGAGATAAAACGATAGCTAGTATTTTCATGCTTTATAAGCTGCAATATCAGGAATCTAAAAACATACCAGGAATGAAAGAAAGCAGGAAAATATTACCCATAATGAGAAGAAAAACAAACAATTAAAATTGATCCAGACCTAAACAGAGATATGTACTGCTAAGCTCTGTTTAGTGGGTGGTTATTGAAATACATAGAGGGGTGAGAAGAAACTGGGTCAGGAAATATGAAAAAATTCTGTTGTTGTAGGTATGTTTGGAATACAGAGGCATAATAAAAACTTTCATTTAGACAAATTTAATGTTAATTTATATTTAAAAACATACACCAGGGACTCCCCAAGGAAATACAAGATAAGAAGTCATGCTTCTAAGATTCAGGTTCTGAATAGTAGAAATTCCCCTACAGAAAATTTTGGAATAATTGGGGTTCATATCTGGGACTCAATAAAAAGACATTGCATCTTTAAAAAATTAAAGAATGACCTAAATAATAGTGGAAGATTGATGAAGTGGCCCAGCTTGGGTTAGATATAAATCCAAGAATCTCTTTTCTCAAGGTATGAGTTACAACAGAAGAGGATTACAGGAAAATCTGTGCTGAAACCAGAACCCAAAGTAATTATGTGAGTTGAGAGGGTTATGTTTTACTGTGTGATAAAAAATAAATTTCATCAAAGTAAAATGTTTTACCACATCAAAATCAGTAAAATATTGAGCTTACTGAAAGCAATGATGCGTCTATGCTTAGTAGGTAATATTAGCAGCATTTTTTAACCAAAGGAGAAAATAAAATTTCATACCCTAAAGGAAATTATAAATTCCCATCTAGTACAAAATTAATTTAATTTTGTATTTAATCCTATACTTCACAATTTTTTGAACTGTATTTTCTAATTATCACTCAAAATATGAGTAAAAGGATTTTGGTAATATGTCACCAGTTTATATTTTCTATATGCATCCAGTTTACATGTTTTTCATGTGCATATTTTGAGAAAGGGAATAGGACAATTTCATGAGAATAAAAGCTATGAGCAAAAAGAGAACCATCAACTGTACAACACAAGCTCAACTATTTAAATTAATCTGACTAAACCAAATTAAAAATATTAAGTTTCTTAAAATAAATAAAAAATAGTTGGACCTCCAGTCCTGACAAAGATGAAGTAACAGTGATGGTATTTACTGCCTTCCTCAAACAACCAAAACCCTGAACAAAATGTGTGAAACAATGATTGTCAAGGTACTGGATGCCAGGTGGTGAAGGACAGTGATTCCTGAAAGAAAACAGATGAGATGAGGCATATAATTGCAGCAGCTTACAGCCTAAAAAGAGTTTCCAGGATGTGGCACAGAGAAGGAGAAGTCAAGAGACACTCAGGAAGGATTTCTGGGAAGATGGCATTGAAGTTGGTAAAGCAGGGTGCAGCACTTACAAAATGGGGGTGGGGAGGGCAGAAGGTGCCTGAGGGAGCTGCTTTGAAGATCTGCAGACAAGGAAAGTGCTGTGTGCGTTGTACAGGAGGGATTGGAGATAGAGAGACAAAGAGGCTGAAAGGAAAACTGTGAGTTACTAGCCTGCATAGTGGGAAATAGAGCCCATTCCCCATTCTCAAGGTGAACGACCTTGGTGAAATCCATGTTGAAGGTGGCCAAATGAGAGGGGAACAGGAATATTCCTCCATGGGAAGAGGGAAAGTGTGGAGGTCTGAGTTTAAACAGCAGGGCCCAGCTTTGAATTGGGAACCCAAACAACTCAGGAAATCCAGCCAGTGGAAGTTGAAAGATCCACCTTCATGGAAGGTTTGCCAAAGTGCACCATATGCTGGCAGACCAGGAAAGTGAAGGAAGACAAGGCTTATCTCTCTTGTCCCTATTCCCAGACCCTCATGGATCTGGTCTGTGCCCCATTAGTGGGTCCCTGTCCCTGTTTTGATAACTTAAACAGGGTAATTTTAAAGATGTAGAAAAAGTTGAACCCCCAATCAAGGAAAAACCATGAAATAAAACACTAGGCAAGAGAGAGAAATTGACCAAAAGAGTAAAATGAACAACATAATCAGATAACTAGACATCAGCAAAAAATTGCAAGCCATATTAAGAAACAAGAAGATATGGCTCACCCAAAGGAATAAATAAAAAATCCTGACAAAACACAGGATTCAAGACAACTAATCAATGGAGTGCATATAAATTTCCTAAATCAACTCTTGGAGTTGTAGGAAAATATGGCTAAAGAGATAAAGAATATTAAGAAGATACTGGATTAGCATAAATAACAGTTTGAAAGCCTGCAAAATGACAGAACTTATGGGAATGAAAGAAAAACTGAATGAGATTAAAAACACATTGAGGCATATAAAAGAATATTTGAATTGATTGAGGACAAAATAAGTGAATTAGAAGACAGAGCTTCTGAACTTGAAAAGACAGAAAAGAAAGAGAAAAGAATGGAAAAAATGTAAATGGGTCTCAGGGACTAGAATGACAATGTGAAACACACAAACATAAGTATCCCAATAGGAGAAGAGAAAAGAAAAAAGACAGAAAGAATATTTGAGGAAATAGTGACCCAAAATTCCCCAACCCTTATGAAAGACATAATATCACTATCCAAGTAGGACTACATACCTCAAACAAAATAAATCTGAATAGGCATACTTTGAGGCACCTACTATTCCAAATATCAAATACCAGAGATAAAGAGAGGATTCTGAAAGAAGCAAGAGAAAAGCACACATCACATACAAGGGAAGCTCAATAAGACTAAGTGCTGATCTTTCACAGGAACCATGGAGGCAAGGAGACAGTGATATGATGCATGTAAGATACTGAAAGAGAAAAACTGCCAGCCAAGAATTCTTTATCTGGCAAAACTCTCTTTCAAATATGAGGAGGGTTTAAAGAAAAGCAAAAATTGAGAGAGTTTGTCACCAAGAGACCAGATTTGCAAGAGATATTAAACAGAATTCTTCAGCCTGAAAGGAAAAGACAAGGGGGAGAGGCTTGGAGAAGAGTGTAGAAATGAAGATTATTAGTAAGGGTAACTAAAAGGGCAAAAGGGACAGACAATAGTAAGTTATGACAATGGAAAGATTTCCTGCTGAAACTGAGAACAAGACAAGGGTGCCCACTGTCATCACTGTTATTCAATATTTGTGCTGGAAGTTCTAGCTAGAGTAATTAGGCAAGAAAAAGAAATAAAAGGCACCTAAATAGGAAAGGAGGAAGCAAAACTTTCACTATTTTATGATGATATGATCCTATACCTAGAAGATTTTGAAAAATCCACAACAAATCTACTAGAATTAATAGAAAAGTTCAGCAAAGAGGCAGGATACAAGATTAATATGCAAAACTGAGTAGCATTTTTATACACTACTAATGAGAAATCTGAGGAAGAAATCAGAAAAAAAATTCCATTTACCATAGTGACTAAAATTAAATATTTAAGAGCAAACGTAACCAAGTACATAAAGGACATATATTTAGAAAACTATGGAACATTACTAAAAGAAACCAAAGAAGACCTAAATAAATGGGAGGACACTCTGTTTTCATAGATTGGAAGGCTAAATATTGTTAAGACGTCACTTCTACCAAAACTGATTTACAGATTCATCAAAATCCCAATAAAACTCCCAACAGCCTTCTTATTTAAAGAAATTGAAAAGCCAATTATCAAATTTCTTTGGATGGGTAATGGACCCCGAATATCCAGAAACATCTTAAAATGGAGGAACAAAGTTGGTGGATTCTCATTTCCTGTCTTAAATCATCTTACCTAGCTACAGTGCTAAAGATAGCATGGTATTGGCATAAAGATAAACATATTGACCAAGAGAATCAAATTGAGAGTTCAGAAATAGACACTCATATCTATGGTCTAGTGATTTTTGACATAGATGTCAAACCCACCCAGCTAAGTCAAAACAGTCTATTCAACAAATGTTGCTGGGAGAACTGGATATTCATATCTAAAAGAAAGAAAGACGATCCCTATCTCACACTTTATGCAAAAATTAACTCAAAAAATGAATCAAAGGCCTAAATATAAAGGTGGCAACCATAAAATTCCTAGAAGAAAATGTAGGGGAGGATCTTTAAGTTCTGGTGGTAGGTGGTGATTTCTTAAACCTTACACCAAAGCATGAACAATAAAAGAAAAAATAGATAAACAGGACTTCATCAAAATCAAACATTTTGGGCTTCAAATGACTTTGTTAAAAAGGTGAAAATGCAGTCTACTCAATGTGAGAAAATTTTCAGAAATCACATATCCAATAAGGGTTTAATTTCCATGTTATATACAGAGGACATATAATCCACCAATGAAACAACAAGCTACCCAATAAAAATGAGCAAAAGACTTGAATAGACATTTTTCCAAAGATATAAATTCAAATAACCAAAAATCACATATAAAGACATTCAAATCGTGAGGTATTAGGGAAATGCAGATCAAAACTACAATGAGATATCATTTCATACCTTACAGAATAGCCATTATTAAAATAAAAACAAAAACAGAACCCAGAAAACTTCAAGTGCTGGAGAGGATGCAGAAGAATAGGAATTACTTTTTCACTGTTGGTGGGAATGTAAAATTGTGCAGTCTCTGTGGAGGACAATTTGATGGTTCCTCAGGAAGCTAAAACAGAACTGCCCTATGATCTAGCAATACTACTAATAAGAATATATTCAGAACTGACAACAAGGACACAAACACAGATTTGCACACCAATGTTCATAAAGGGCATTGTTCACAATTGCTAAAAAATGGAAACAATCCAAGTGTTCATCAACAGAAGAATGGATAAACAAAATATGGTATTTACATACCTTGGGATATAAATGGGATACTATGCAGTTGTAAGAAGAAATGAAGTCAGGATGCATATGACAACATGGATGAACCTTGAGGAAATTATGTTGAGTTGAATAAGCCAGACACAAAGGGACAAGTGTTGTATGGTCTTAGTAAAATGAACTAAATCAAATGAGTAAAGTTATGGAGTTAAACTATAGGATATAGGTTACTAGGAGGTAGAATGTTGGTTGAGAAGAGGTAGCTGATGCTGAATATATGTAGAATGTTTAATAAGTTTGATTGTAAATGTAGGGAAATGGATAGAGTTGATGGAAACACTATAGAGTAAAATTAACACTGCTGATTTAGAAATGTGATTGTGGCAGAAAGAGGTATATTAGGGAGGTTACTGTCATTTGAAAGGAGCTAGAGGATACTCTAGGGGATACACAATATAATGATTCTGGTGGCTGATGAGGATTGTGTTTAATAGTACAAATATAAGAATGTTCCTCTTTTACAAGATGTTAAGAATATAGAGATAAATGAGAAAAATACAATCAATGTAATTTATAGACTATAGTTAACAATAATATTGTAATATTTTCACAGTAATGGCAAAGAGGATACTATATCAATATTAAGAGTCAACAATGATGGAGTATAAGGTGTTATGGGGTCTTTCCTTTTGAGGTAATTAGAACATTTTCAAATGAACTGAGGTTATATCAGCAGAACTCTGTGATGAAACTGAGAACCACTGAGTGTATAATTCGGATGCATTTTACAATGCAGTCGATCGTATAACACAGTGTACCCCATGGTGGATGATGGACTGTGGTTAACAGTACAAATTCAAAAACATTCTCTCGAGAACTATAACAAATATACAATATTAATACATGGTGTTAATAATAGGATGGTTTGTAGGAAAAATATGCCAAATATAATTTATGGACTATAGATAGAAGCAATATTATGACAATGTTCCTTCATCATTTGTAACAAATATGTCTCAACAATGTAAGATGGTAGTGGGGCGAAATATTGGAATCTTGTATACTTTGCATGATTGTTTTATAAACTCACAATTTCTCTAATTTAAAGAAAGTTTGACCTCCGTCAGGAGGAAGTGGATGGGGTGGAGTGGCTAGAGGTTTGATGCTTCTGGGGTCCTTAGAAACGGGACCTGCTCTCTGTCCACCTCTGAGCTGTAACCCAAGCCCCATCACCATTGCAACACTGGCACTCAGCATCATAATGAAAGTCACAAAAGTGAGCATTTATTGAACTAGTATTTGAATCTTACACTCAGCAACCCATAAAATAAAATAAAATTTAAAAAATGTCACTTGGGGAAATCTCTTTGTTAAAGAGATATAGTTTGCAGTCTGAAAACACTGAGGCTGCTAATAAGAAGAACAGAGAAAGAACTTAGGAGATCCCTCCCCCGCCCAGTACATGAATATGAGAAAACTTACTGAGGTTAGGCAAAGAATCAGGTGAAAGGATGAGAGTGTATAATTCTTTGTGCTCATCTTAGGCGGGTATTGTGCCTGTTTCCACCAACCAAACTAATAATATATGAGGCACTGAGGAGTTTATACAGAAAGGCCTTGCTTTAGTAGTGGGGAATAATTAGTCCTTGACTAAATATTTCTCTGTTCTTGTCTAACAAATCTTAGCAATATCAAGTGACATAATAAATGTGTCCCCTGAGGAAAAAGTCCCCTGAGGAAAAAGAGGAGAAGGAAACAGAAATATATACATATACATGAAATAATGACAGAAAAATTCCAAATTTAATGAAAACTATTGTAGCAGTTTGATATTGTTTATGAATTCCAAACATAGATATTGGATTATGTTTGTGAACTGGTCTGTTCTTCTGGGCATATTAGATTGGATTGGATTCAGAGGTTTCACTTTTACTTGATTAAATAATGATTAAGGCTTTGATTGGGCCACATCAATAGGACGTTAAGTCCAAATCCACTTGGTGGATACGGACTCACAGGGAAAATGACATGGCAGAGGAATTTTTATCCTGGAGTTTTGGAGTTTTGATCCTGGAGCCCAGGAAGTAAGCACACAGAGAAGCAGATACTTGAGGAAAGAGAGAAGGCTCCATTAGACAAGGCAGAGACCCCGGGAAAAAGAGACAAGCCATTCACCTGACAGTTTCCAACTGGCCTTGTGGAGAGAGCAGAGCAGCTGAGCCCAGAGATAAATGAGCACTGGGAGAGAGACAAGACTTTTACCAGTCTGCGGCTGATATTGGAAGAAGCTGGGATCACAGAGCCTTGGGAGGAGGAGGAAGACTGAACCCTCCAAGACATTGCCCACCATCTCGTATCAACACGTGGCAACAGACTCTGCGTGAGAAAGTACTTCTTGTGGTACCTTGAGTTGGACTCTTTAGGGCTTGTGAATGTAAGCTGCTACCTCAAATATATACCCTTTACAAAAACTGATTTCTGGTGTTTTGCATCAGCACTCCTTTGGCTGACTAATACAACTATAAACCCAGAGTTCCAAGAAGCTAAATGAACCCAAAAGAAAAGAAACATGAAGAAAATTACAGAAAAGCACAAGGTAATTTTTCTCAAATTCACTATTAAATACAAAATCTTAAAGACTCAGAGAAAAAAGCATATATTATGTAGAGAGGTTTTTTATAGAGTGAAGCTGCTCCCTTCCAATAAATCAACACTTAACACAACAGTTTGTAAAGAAAAAGGAAAATTAGATGCTAAAATTTTAGAAAAATACAGAATGAAGCTGTTTAAAATAAGAGACAAGGGTATGAAGGAATGCACTGACAGGAAAAACAGGGGAAAATGTGAGTATAAAGAAAAAATAGATCATATATGGGGACTTGGGAGATGATGCAGAATTGAAAATCAGAATATATGGATAATTTAGTATATGATGGTGAGAAAATTGACTCATTTGATGAAAAACTTAAAATTGAATATCTTCCCCATATGCTTTACAAAATAAACTCAACATTAACTAAAAGACATATATGTGAAATTATATAACTAATAGGAGAAACAATATATATATAACTTCTCACCTCCATGCAGGAAACTAATTTCTTAAATAAGACTACCAACTCAAAAAATATAAAGGAAAACAACTGGAAATTAAGTTTTCTCAGCATCAAAGCACACCATAGAACAAGCCTACTGACAGGTGAAACATTGGAGATCAGTACAAAATCTAGACTATAAAATTAACTCAGGCAAATAAATAAGAGGAAGGCAGCATAGTCAATAGAAAAATAAACAGACATATGGTTTTAGGAGGCTAAACAAATTAGTTTTTAAGCACATGAAGAGATCCTCAACCTCACTAGTAATATGAAAAATAAATATTGAAATAAGACCCCTTTCTACACATCACATTGTAAAAATTAAGGATTTGGAGAAAGGACAGCTTTCATGCACTACTAGTGGGAGAATGGAGTGATTGAGCCCATATGGAGAGCAATGCAGGAGTATTATTTAAATTTGGCATGCATGTCACTTTTGGATGTACTAGTCTACTCTAGGGCATATTTAATTTGTAACAAAAATAATTACATATGTCCATTAGCGGATATATAATTGTTATTATTCCTATTTTTCTGTAATGGAATATAATTGGAAATAAAATACATTTTATGTATTAAAATATAATACTGCATAATAGAAAGAATAAAGAACTGAATAGATTTAAATAAAGCTGATAGGTGAATTAAACACACATAAATTAAGTACACCAAAATTGGGTAGCTGATATGGTGAATGGGGAAGAGAACAAGCATGAAGGATGATGTAGGAAAGAAGAAAAAAATGAATTATGAAATAAAAGATCTTGCATAAATAGATGATAATAGCATGTCATGGGTTGCAGAATCACATTTTTCCCATTTTCCTGTGCCAGTGATATTTTTTCATACCCTCGTCTCTTCTTATTTTAAACAGCTTCATTCTGCATTTTTCTAATATTTTAGTGTCTACTTTTCCTTTTCCTTGACAAACCCTTGTGTTAAGGGCTGGTTTATTTCAAAGGGAGCAACTTCCCTTTACATAACACCTCTTTACATAATATATTAGTCAGCCAAAGGGGTGCTAACGCAAAATGCCAGAAATCTGTTCATCTTTATAAAGGGTATTTATTTGGGGTAGAAGTCCACAGTTACCAGGCCATAAAGTGTAAGCTTCTTCCCTCACCAAAGTCCATTGTCACGTGTTGGAGCAAGACAGCTGCCAATGTTTGGCAGGGTTCAGGCTTCTTGGGTTCCTCTCTTCCCGGGGCTCTGTTTCTCTCTGGGCTCAGCTCCTGTTTCCTCCACAAGGTCAGCTGTAGACTATGAGGCTCTCTAGCCTTTGCCTCTCTCCACAAGGCCAGATGTAGATTATTAGGCGAGTGGCTTGTCTCTATCCTGGGGCCTTCTCTCCTTCCTCACGACCAAGCTCCTCTGTCTGCTCACCTCTCCGGGCTCCAGCATCAAAACTCCAACATCAAAAAACTCCAACTCAAAACTGCTCCAACACTGTCCTTTGCCATGCCTTTTATCTTTGAGACCCCACCCACCAAGGGGTGGGGCTCAAAGCCCTACTGACGTGGCCCAGTTAATGCCTAAATCATAACTTAATCATGCCCAGATTAGCAGATGAGTTTACAAGCATAATCCAATATCTATTTTTGGAATTCATAATTACATCAAACCGCCTAACTGCTACACATAATATATGATTTTTCTCTGACTCTTTAAGATTTTCTATTTATTAGTGAATTTGAGCACTTCAGGTCTTCATTGAGGCATCCAAAAGCGTATTGTGAACTTCAAATATTTTTGATTTAGGTAGCATGTGTATTGGATATAGGGTGTGGTCTGTACTACTGAGAGGTGAGGTTCTGAAGCAGCCAACTAAGGACCTCATTTGGCATTCTGAGAAACTTGTTATTTAATTTGGAAACTAGTAGTAAAAAATATTTTTAAGATGAAAAGTGAAATGATCACATATTTGGTTTTGATGGCAACAAAGAGGAGCAAGAAAGTAAGGAAACCAGCAATCATGGTAGTAAGTCCCACAAAATATGCTAAAGGCCTTCATTAAGATATACTATTAGCAAGAGCATGGCTAAATTATTTTAAAGATATATAAATACTTAAGGTTAATAGGACTTGGTGACAGTTTTGTTTGCTAGATAGATGTGGGTAAAAGAAGTAAAGGAAAACTCAGTGGTATGAATTGAAGAATTGGAGGGGTGACTTTTGTAGATGAAGGAATGAGCAGATGAAAGATATGTTGAGTCTGGGGTATCTGTGGCCTATACAGAGTGGTAATATCTGTATAGTTGGCTATACGAGTCTTGAGAAAAGTAAAGTTTAATTAGATATGTTGTATTTTCTTAATCTAGGAAGTTCTTTCCTTGATTCCACTGAATATACAGCATTTGCACATGAAGAGTTAAAGAGGTAACTACAGTATCTGCCATTCAAATAGATCACGTGTTTCATAGCTACATAAAAGGACTGTAAATGATATTTCCTACTGCAAATGTTCTATAGCTACACAAGTGAAAATGGTATGGAATTTCAAGACCATAGCATGGTGTCATAGCTCAGTAAATGACTCCTGTATTATTTATAATTACACAGAGATAGCAAAATGTAGTCATTAAGAAGATGGACTCTGGTGCCAGATTATTTGGGTCTAGCTTTTACCTTGGGCAAATTAATTGATGTCTTTGTCTCTCATTTCCTCATTTATAAAATGCAGCTAATGTGGTACTTTTGTTGACTTAGTCCCAAGATGATTACCACTGATATTCTCCTTCTCGATATTTATATTTCATTCTTCCAATTAAAGAATGAATATATTCTTCCATGCTCTTGAAGCTCAGCTGATCTGTGATTTCTTTGACCATAGAATTCCAAAGATGTAAGGTTATGCCAATTCCAAAACTATCTTTAAAAGGACTGGCAGCTTCCATCTGACTCTCTTGGTTATGGTTGTAGAGAAAGACAGCTGCCATAAGAGAAGTCTATCTTGACACTGCTAATAATGAAGGAGGCTAAGATAGCCACACATAATGGCAACAAAGGGAGAGAAAACCCTGACGTGAGCCCAACAGCTCAGCCATTCCAGATTGTACTGCACATATGACTAAAGAAAGTTTCTGAAAATTCCAGTAGCAGTTGCTATTAGATTGCAACAGAATGAGAGACCCTGTGCAAGGGCCATCTAGCTGAGCAATGCCAATATCCAACAAACAACATGAGTAATGATAAAACATTCTTGTTTTGTTTTGTTTTAAGCCACTATATAGTGGGGTAGTTTGTCAATAGTACATAACTGAAAAAGACTTAACATAATGAGAGTGATGCTATAATTGAGTTAAAAAATAATAGCTAACATTTACCAAGCCTTATCACTTTGCCTATCATAAATATTTCAAAATATTTAATTGATTTAAGACAAATGAAACACTTAGAACAGTATTCATTGTCATGACAAAGTGTTTTTTAAGTGTTTGCTATTCTTATTGCATGATTATAGAACTATGATTTTTTTCAATAGACTCACAATAACAAGTTAATTCAGGAAATTCTTCTGTGCTCACAATTTATTTTTACAAATATCAAAGTGAAAACACTCTGCTTCAGGAATCTTTGTGAATTAGGATCTATACGTTTGCTGAGAAAATATCACTACCGCATGGACCATTGATTCCTAATCTGGAGAAGGGAGAGTTTATAGGGGTTATTCCGGATTGGCATTACAAAATTCACAAAAACATGTGGGAGCTAGGGAGTCTAAATTGCCTCTTAATGCTTACATACTTATGTATGTTGCTCAGCAAGACTGAAAAAAAGTCAAAGTTGGTGGAGATCTATTTGACTGAGAGAGTAATGACATTTTGAGTTTTCAAAGAAACTTATTGTGGAGATTCAATAGAAATGGTGAAATGTGAGTAATAAAATCATAAGGAGGGTATGATTATAGAGTACATTTTCAGAGCTTCATTCCTAGAAGTGAGTCAGTTCCAAGTGATTCAGTTAGGTATGTACTGCAATACTAGGTTTCTGAGTGTCTTAATTGAATCAGATGAAGAGTAGGTATGATCAGCTTTAATACATAATTAACTAGTAAAGATATTTATTATAAACACACACAGATACATGTATACATATACTTATAGTGTATTCTCAAATCAAGGCATCCTTATATATGTTTATATGCAAAACACATAAATCACTTAAGATTAAAATTTGCTTGAAAAAGTTGTAGGAATATGTTATCAAAGAATAAGAATTTCTAGCAAACATGACTCATAGAAGAGATACTCATTGCTTTTCCTGCTTCTGTATAGCCCAGTTTTAAGTAATCATCTTTCTAAGCACCACAGAACCTTATCATTTTGGTATCATTTTTCCAAACCAACTTCAACCTAATCCTGTCATCCCAAAACTCATCATTTTCCCTCTTATTTTTATACAGTCTCAGAACTTTGTTACAACACAAATCTCTTATCCTATACTCCAGTTTTCATAAGTCGGCAATTAAAGTCTGTAAGAATGAGGACTGAGAGGGGAGAATAAATGTTCACAAAGAATGGTGAACTCCTCTGCTCTGTGAACTTTAAGCTTCATACTTGAAGGCAATAGCTCAGTGTTCTCATCTTTGAATTTCTACTAAGTTCAATTTCCTTCCATCAAAACTTTCCTCAAAACAGAGCAGAAGTGCAAGCTAAGGAAGCATTCTCTCCTATCATTGCTGGACAGTG
The DNA here is from genome assembly GCA_029593785.1 of Cabassous unicinctus. NCBI lineage: Eukaryota > Metazoa > Chordata > Mammalia > Cingulata > Chlamyphoridae > Cabassous > Cabassous unicinctus. Next base: position 15,720 of record JAQZBX010035601.1, read on the forward strand.
GATGCCTTATAATGGCAAAAGCAGTTAATTGTAAGCTAAATTTCAAAGAATCATTTCATCTATGAGACGTCAAGTAACAACTTTGTGCATCAACTAAATTGACAGGAATTTTGGATGACTCAAAAACAGCCTAAGTAGCATTTATACTTCCATAAGCAATATTTTTTTCTAGTTCAAATGAACTTCTCTTTTTAAATCTGGTCTTTTTTTTAGATCCTTTTTGTTGGTGTAACCTACACACTGTCTGCCAAGTAGTGGCCTCTTTGGTCAAGAGAGTCAATTCTCGAACCATATGACATTTGTGACACTCTTTCCCTTCTCTTCCCTCTCTTCCCTCTCCTCCTCCACATTCAACTCTTTATCTTCTTCCTCTCCTCATTCCTCATCATATTTACAGACTGACCAAAATCTATTTATAACAGGTATTATTATAAACTGATTGAAGGAAACAAGAAACATTTTTGATAACAATGTAAACTATTTTTTTGTAGCAGTTTAACTTTGCACCATTTCAATATTACATTTGAATTAAAAAAAAAACACAAAGACTATAGCTATTCTGAACACTATGACACATCAAAACTCTGACCCAGATACACAGCATTTTGGTTAAAAAGAGTTTAATCAATGGTTCTTTGTTCCAAAAATTCAATTCCTTTGACTAGGCAAAAATGCTTAGAGGGAAAGGAAGATTGCTGAGCAAAAACAAAATGCAAAAACCAAAAACTGATGATAATTGTAAGAGGTCTTTGAATATTCTGAAAGCAGTAGTCATCATATTGATTACAAATATATCATAATTAAATCCAAGCATCTTACCTAACTTTGAAAAACTTTGTCCTAGTTTTTTAGATTTACAAAGGCATTTTGTACTCACTGTTAGAATTCTAACAATATAGAGTTGTAAATTATAAAAAGATAATAGCAAGATCATCCACCCTCTTCAATCCCATTTTCCAGAAGTACTCAGGTTAATAGTTTAGTGCATATTTTGTTCATAATTTTCTTCTAAACACATATGTAGAGTGAATTGCTACACAGTGTGTCATGGGATCACAGGCTTAGACACAACAGACACTTTCAGTAAATGACCACTTTATTGTTTACACAGCACAAAGGGTCTAAAAGAGCAAAAGAAGAAATCCTGTCATGGCTGGTCTCCCCAGGAGGTTAACAGCTCAGGTCAGGGTTGGTGGACTGCCTCTCTGCTTGCACAATTTGCCTTGGAGGGGAAAGACAAGTCTGTGCTCCTCAAAGCAGGTATTTATCTAACCCAGAGGGAGGGGACCCTGCCACTGAGAGTTTTCTGCCCTGATAAGCTTGTGGAGCTGCTTGTCCCTACCGGTTTTATGTCTGGTCAGGTCTATTCATTAGACCTAATATCTCCCCAGGGTTATGGAATGGAAACATACTGGAACAATAGAAAAGAAGTTGAAGGTAGGTGAGGGCTGGGAGGTGGCTGCTGCGTGTGTGTCTGTGACTTCTCCAGCAATATATGTATACAATATTGTGCCCCCTATAATTTAACAAAAAGCACCATTATTTTATATAGATTAATTTTAATATGTACTATCATGTGGAAAATATAACATTGTTTTTTAACAGATCAAGTCTCATAGCCTTAACTCGTTCTACTTTTTAGTCACAATATAGATATTATCTAGTCCCTTAATTGATGCACATTTGCAGATTTCTTCCCTAGATATTCATGTTACAAGAGATCTCTAAAAGATATTCTTATACATATATATTACATATTATTTATTCTTTTGATTTCAATTAGATTATTTAAACTGCATTTATTATAAAGGGTATGCATAGATTTAAGTTAAAATTTTGTAGCTTTAAAAACTATCATCAAAAATATATGAGTAGTCCACTTTCTACACATTCACCATCATAATTTATATATATAATTCAATTGATATAGCCTATATCATCTTTTTCATATTAGGTTTTTAAAATCTGTATACAAATGAATACTAAAAAAGCCATAAATTTATGAAATTTCCCAAGGAACTGTATCAAAGAGAGAGAGAGAGAAAAAAAAATCAAAAACCGCTTTTCATGGGCACAAGTTAAAAATATTGATACATAATTGATAAGCAAAATTATTCCAAAGCATGTGATAAGCTAACATTTACACTTTTCAAAGCATGTTTATAATTTTGCGAGGAAAAAAAATAAAAAATAAAAATAGTCAAAAGATGGGAATACACATCTGAAGCAACAAATTCTAAGTGACCTACAGTAAAGGAAAAGTTGTTCAAGTTCATTAATAGTCAAGTGCATATTAAATTATACCTATCCATTTGAAAATAAGTTAAGTTGTCACATAACCTAATCTTTGTGTAAAGGCAAGGAAAAATATTCTCAAATATAACTATTTGTTGTCCGGTAAGAAGTCAAAAACTGACTTTCTAACAGGGATATGAGCCAAAAGTTACCCTGGCACAGTTTGAAAGCTCTGAGCAATAGAAGTCAAATTATAATCTTGTCATTTTGAAGGAAAATATTTCTCTGACCACTAGTACGTAAATTCCCACACACAAAAAATGTTTTTGGCAAATTTTATTAATTTCATTCTCAAACTTACAGAAGTTTATGTAGAATATTTCTTCCTTTGAAAGCCCCAGTGTTTTAGAAATTAATGCATTTAAGAAATTTCTAACTTTGAGTATCATATAATTGTCACCTGAAACTACATTTTAATGAGTAAAGATGTCTAACCAAAGGTACTCTGTGGCATAAAGAATAGTGAAAATGAAGTAGAATATAACCCACTCCACAATATAAAAGCATAATCATTTAGCTATAGGTACTTAACAGAGAAATATTTGATTGGCATTCTTAGCCTGGGAAATAAATTTGAGATAGCAGCTCTGCTTTTCCATTCTTTATAAAAGAGGATTATGGACTCAGCGATTTAGATATGTAGTAGCAGGTAAGGTATGTCTCTGAAGCATGCATATTCTGGGACTCTATCTTTATCCTATTGAGTCGGAATTTTCCAAGTGAAGCTAGGGGAAGATGCATTTCTAAAATATTATCTGATATTGCAGATTTAATTTAGAAGCAGAGATATAGATGATCCCCTCTCTCCTCTCCCTCTTGTACAAATAATAATGTGCTACAGTGTGGCTTACTTACTACCTATGGAGAAGTCCCACAGCTAAAAAGTACAGCCATGTTGCTTACTTTCCTTTGTTTCCTAACAGTGAATTAGATATGATATATCTAGGTGAGGCAGCTTTCTAACATCTTTAATACCCATTAATACTTGCATGAATTCTTGAAAACATGTAATTGAGCTGTTTAGTGTGTGAAAGAATCACTGCGATGGAAATGGGAGAAGTCAAGCATTATAGGGAGATGCTTATTATCAGAATCAACCCTAATGCCCCTCAGGGTGAGAAACACACTCAACACAGCACGGTTTACTCAGAGTTCATTTACATATATATTAAATACATATTATAGCTTGGGCGATAATCACAGTTTTTACTATTATGGTTTAGAATCAATGGTAGCCTCAATTGTGTATGGCACCAGGGCAAAAATGTGCTAATTAGGTGAAATATACTTAAATTAGTTTTATTTCACTAACTAACTTAAGGATAATTGGAATATACATAATGAAAATATAAGGTTCTATACTATGTGAGACATCTAACTTTGAAACACTGGGGAAAAAAAACAGTGAGATTGGAACAACAGTTCCTTCATTCTTGTAGCACACAGGCTTTTCCACACCTACATACACAGTTCATTTAACACATAGTGAAAAAATAAAATCCTGATGTTAGTTTGCTTCTAAATTCTAATAACCCCAAAGGCAATGATTTTATGGTGAAAGAATATATTATGCAGTGAATAAAAATGTGGGCACTGGAATTAGTCTGGATTCAAATACTGCTCCTACCACTTACTAGATGTAAGATGAAGGGCATATTACTTCATTCTCAGTTACTTCATTTGTAAAATGGAGGTATCAACAGTACCTACTTCATGTAGTCATGGTGAGAATTAAATCAGCCAACTCCTATAAAGCGTCCATCACTAAACTTGGCTGATTGTAAGTGTTCAATTAATGTGAGCTACTAGTTTATGGCTGTCTTTTATTTAATGCCTGCCTTTTTACTGATTTTAATGGTTCCCTGAAACTATAGTGACACAGTAAAGTAATAAGAAAAGAATAATCATCACATGCTCTTTTACTAACAGGAAACACTTAGAAAATTATTTCCTAAACATTACATTGTCATGCTACTCCAAGCCTTCCATTTTAATTAGAACAGCCTTTTTCTGTTAAAAAAAAAAAAAAAAAGTTATAGACAATAAATATGAATTCCAAACAAGAAATCCATGCCGTATGCAAGAGGACTCTATATGGTTTTAGACTGGAACATCTTATTATCTACATAGGGCAGAAAATGTAATTATGTAAATTTTTAATGGTAGTATGAAATTGGAGGAGTGTGCTTTAATTCAGAGCCCAAAGAGAGATTGACTCTTCCTGCAAAAGGTACTTAAAACACCTTTATTCATATTTAAGAGAAAATGAGTTTTCTGTTAAAGATCTCAGAAGACAAATGGCACTTTTATTAAAGGGAGTCACAGAGCTGCAATGTAATGTACAGGCAATTTCATCTATATAGGTAAGGTAAGCAGTAAGGCTTTTTATGCAGACATTTCTGTAGGAAGAAAACATCCACAGACATACTGTAATCAGTACTTTATGGATGACCTCCAGGAAAGATGGGAGTGTAAGGGAACAGTTCATTAGAGAAGAGCATTTCATTTACTGTGAATATAGGAGACAGCCCCAATCTCACCCCAATCTAAACTCTGAACAATAGCTGACAGAAAGCAATAAAATTTCGACAATTTGCAAAGATGCCAGGAATTAATACATAACAGTACACAATATACATTGAATGATGCAGTAAAAAGTATAAGAAATAGAAGAAGTTCTGAAGGACTCTACTAAACAGATCCGCTTGGAAGGGCCAAGAGTGGACTAGCCATGGAATTAAAGAGCAGACCACATCACAGAATTACAGGCAGGCTTATGAACTAGGTGTCTATCTGCCATTTTCTTTACCACCTCATAGCTTCCTTATTATGAATGGAAATGCCTGGAAATGAGGCTTAGCAATAAAATAATTTATTTCAATAATAATATAATGCCCTCATCACTATGAATTAATATTGATAACATTGAATAACATGCTAGAAATAAAAACCCCTAGACCAATGGCATGCCCAGGTTTGGAGTTTAAGTGTATATTCTCTATATTTATGAGAATTTTAATGTGAATACTTAATATGTAAACCACCATAGAATAATTAAAATGCCTAAACTCTCTGGCAGAACAAGCCCTAAATTACTTTGCCCAATATTTTCACAAGGCCCTAGTGCTGTGGTGTGTTTGTGTCTGTATGTTACATGTAGGAAGCAATGAAATTAAATAACTAAATTGATAATAGGACCATACAACATATAAAGGAATCACAGTCATCAGTTATTTGCTAAGAAGAGCATCATTAATTTTTGCCAATAAATAAAATTTTTAATAAAATAAATTCTACAATACCATACCATTTCATTCTTTGATGACATCTTATTCAAAAATCATGCAATCTTATGTTACAATTGATATAAAAATGGAAAATATTGAAAATAACTTTTAACTATGAACAAACTTGAATCAGTTTACAAAAATAAACCTATACTAAAATGACTACAATCAGAACTTGACAATATTATTTTAAAATTGCAATGGAATAATACAAATCTACAAACAATAAATCAATTTTTTCAAAGGAAAGATGGCGGAATGGTGGTTTTCTATCACTTATAAAAAGGTGCAATAAGGTCAAAGCAACAGAATCAAGAGAGCCAAGAATGTAAAAGAGTACCAGTGGAACAGAATCGATAACTTAGAGACCAAACCATGTGATTTTTGCAGACTTGATTTTAAATAAATAAGCAACATATGGTTTGTATCTATTGTTAGGAAAAAATGACTCATTAATGGAAAAAATAAAACTGGATAATTATTTCCAATTTTCCAACATATTTAGATGTAGGGTTCAGATTGATTAAAGAACTAAATCAGAATGTACAATTATATAATTACTCACACCTGTTGTTCTATAGCTATTTAGTATCTATATGAACCAGTGGTGTAAAAAATTTCCAAAAAGTCTCCTGAAGCATGTCTAAATAAATAAATTAACAAATTATTAGGCAAACAAATAAATACAATAATTGGATTTCATTAAAATTAGGGAATTCTGTACAAAAAAAGTATGCCTAAATAAAGTCAAAAGGAAGATAATAGCTTGTAAAATGGTATTTGTAATATATACAACAAGGATATCAAAATGAAGATGATTCAAAGAAACTCATGTAAATCAACCACAAAAGCGAAAGAAACACAAAGAATATGGACAGACAACATTCAAAAGTGGAAACTTGAATGAAAATAAATATGTGAAGAAATTCTTGAATCATTTGGAATAGGAGAAATAAAAACTAAAACTGGACTTCCGGGAAGATGGGGACTAGAAAGACATGGTACTCTCTTCTCCTCCAGAAAAATAACTAGAGGATAAGCTGAAACAACCTAGAAAAAGATTTTCTAGGGTTTAGGACAGCAGGCGAAGGCTGGACACCTCCCAGAGGAGAGAGACAAAGGAAAGAAATCGTGACGACAGAACTGTGAGTTGAAACCAGCGGCTGCTGCTGCCAGCACCATCCACCACACTAAAGACACTTCAGAGTTCTCAGGCCTCTGGGCCTGCTGCTACAGACAAAGGGGGCTCCAGAGATCTACCAACCCAGGAAAGGGGAGAGAGAGGGACAGAGCCTAAGGCTGACTCAGCTTCCGACCCACGGTGGTTTGCTCTGGGAGCCTGCGAAGGACTGGAGAAATCCAAGCCTCGCAATCAATCTCTCTTCAAGCCGGGACTGATTTTTGAGGACACCCCAGGAAATGGGAGAGAGACACACACACAACCTAAAGCTGACTCAGCTTTTGACTCCCAAATTTGGTCTACTGTGTCCCAGGAGCCCTTTCAGGCCAGGTAGGGAAGTGCCATTGTTTGCATTGGGACTCACAGGGGAGTGGAAATATTTCCTAGCCAGGAAAAGGGAGGGGGCTGCCAGAGAAGGCTGGAGAACTGTCTCAGGGTATGTTTGAATTACAAGGCTCCTAGCCTCCAGACAGGAATCTCTATCACATTGATCTGGTCTGTGTTGCAATAAATACACTCTGAGGAGGCATTGAACTGAAAGCTACCAAAGAATGCCATCTGCTGGCAAACCAAGGACGTGCATGTGAAAAAATTAAAAATAAGTAGGGGATGCTCTTTCCAGCCTCTATAGCCTACCTCCCCAAGGCCCTAGAAAGCATGTCTACAACTAGTTATTGGGTCTAGTGCCAAATTCTGAGCAACCAGCAGGGACAATCCTAACAATCCAGGTCAAGCCAAGAATCAAAAAGCAGTGTTAACACACAGCCTCTTGCCACTAAATCCCCACAAAGAAAAAGAAATCGAGCATCGGATTAAATTACATCCTAAACAGATGCCTAGCCATCAGCAAAAAACTATGAGCCATACTAAGAAAATAGAAGACATGGCCCAAGAAAAAGAATGTATCAAAGCCCCAGAAGAGATGCAGAATTTGAGAGAACTAATCAGTGAGATGCACACAAATTTCCAAAATCAAATTAACTAGTTGAAAGACAATATGATTAAAGTGATAAATGACATCAAGAAGACATTGAGCAAGTGCAAAGAAGAATTTGAAATCCTGAACAGAAAAGTAACAGAGTTCATGGGAGTGAAAGACACAATAGGTGAGATCAAAAACACATTTGAGGCATACAACAGCAGACTCAAAATGACAGAAGAAAGACTAAGTGATACTGAAGACAGAACAGCTAAAATTGAAGACAGAAAAGAACAGAGAGAGAAAAGAATGGGAGAAATTGAGCCAGGCCTTAGAGAGTTGAATGACAACATGAAACACAACAACATACGTGTCATGAGAGTTCCAGGAGAAGAGAAGGGAAAAGGGGCAGAAAGAGTATTCGAGGAAATAATAGCTGAAAATTTCCCAACTCTCACGAAAGAAATGAATTTACATGTCCAAGAAATGCACAATACCCCAATCAGAATAAATCTGAACAGACCTACTCCAAGACACACACTATTCATAATATCAAACTTCAAAGATAAAGAGAAAATTCTCAGAGCAGCAAGGGAGAAGCAAACCATCATGTACAAGGGACACCCAGTAAGACTTAGTGCAGATTTCTATTCAGAAACCCTGGAGGTGAGAAGACAGTGGTATGATACAATTAGGATACTGAAAGAGGAAAACTGCCAGCTGGGAATTCTTTATCAAACAAAATTGTCCTTCAAATATGAAGGTGAGTATAAAATACTCACAAGTAAACAGAAACTAAAAGTGTTTCCAAAAAAGAATCCAACTTTGCAGAAAATATTAAAGGAAGCCTTAGAACCTGAAAGAAAAAGACAGGAGAGAGAAGGTTGGAGGAGAGTATAGAAGAAAGAATAGCAAAAAGGCTAACCAAAAGATTAAAAAGACTGACAAAAATTTGATATAACATGAAAACCAAAGAATAAAATGGTGGAAGTAAATAGTGTATTTACAGTAATATCGTTGAATGTGAATGGATTAAACTCCCCAATCAAAAGATACAGGCTGACAGAAAGGAGAATACAACATGAGCCATCCATCTGCTACTTACAAGAAACTCACCTTAGACCCAGGGATAAAAAACAG
>JAQZBX010035602.1:0-24510 GCA_029593785.1 Cabassous unicinctus
CGCCAAGATCCGCTTCTGTACACCCTGCTTGCTTGCAAACTGCGTCGGCGACCCCCCTATAAAAGGGAGCCATTTTAGAACCTCGGGGCTGCAGTTCCCTCCTGCGTGAGGTGTGCTGCAGACGCCCGCGGGCTTAGCTCAATAAAAGTAACTAAAGTCTTAAAGTCTGAGTGTGGTCGATCTCCTGGGTTAGAACAGTTGAAACTAAAGACAACGCTCTATATTTAATTTAAAACTTGATTTATTTTTTTCTTATGTATCTGGAATAATCCCCCATATTAAATATACTTTTATAAAAAATATTACTCATAATAATGAATTTTATTAAATGCATCTATCAGAATTTATTTAATTAGGTCCTTGTTATTGGACATTGGCTTGTTCTCTACCCCCCCTTTAAAGTTTGGCTATTGTAAATAAGACTACAGTAAACATTCTTGACTCCATTTGATTACTTTCTTTTAACAAATTATTGGAAATAGATTTCCTGGTTCAACAGGTTTGAATATTTCAATTAATATTGATGTTGTAGACCAAAAAGGAAAGGGTGGGGGATGGAAAGAGCACTAGACAGAGTTTCCCACAGACCTGCGGTTGAATTTGGCCTCATCCAATAGCATAATCCTTCGTCCTTGGTAAATGACATTATTTTGGCTTTAAAGAGTCAATATAAAGGTTAAATAAGAACTTATACAAAGTGTCCATTACATTCTTGGCATCTAGAAGAAGCTCAAAAGAGGTTGGCTGCCTTCACGCTAAGGCTACTTAACATAGACCAAGGTAGTTTTTTGCCTAAAGGAATATAACCTCATTAAATGTGGGACCTCAGGCATTCTGGAAGCCTGCAACGGGCCTAATGCCTTTTCCTCTTCCTTCTCATTCTCAACTTCTTTCTCTTACCTCCCCTTACCTCCCAATCCACAAACCCAGGGAGTTTGTCTCTTTCTGCTCTAGCTCTTAGAAGGCTAAGACTTTCTCCTAAATTCCCCACCTCTAACATGAGAACATGCAAGGGAGGAGCCAAGAGGCAGTTCAGTATAGGACTCACAGCACAGGGCTGCCTGGGACCAAATCCCAATTCGCCCACTTACAAGCTTTGCACTCTCCAGCTGGATTAATTGACTGCTGTGTGCTCTGTTCCCCCTTTCTAAAGTAGGAATAAACATAACAGTCCCTAGATCACAGGGTGAATTTAATATAGGTAGAGCACTTAGAACAGTGCCTGGCACATAGCTAGCACTCAATAAATGTCAGCTCTTACTCCACTACCACTACCACCAGAAAGTAAGCTCTGTACGATACAAGGGTGTGGATACCAAGAAGTAGGATCATTGGGGTCATCTGGGAAGTTGACTACCAAGAGGGCCAATCCAGGGAAGGGAAGAACATCAGCCAAGTCATGGAGATAAGACACAGTGGATTGGGGGTGGGGTGGGGAAGTGAGGACTAGAAGCAGTTTGCTTTGGGGACAGAAGGTACAATGTGTGTGCATGGAGAGATGGACAAGGCAGAGCAGGGAGGGCACCATGTAGTCAGTGAAAAAGCTTGACTGCATTCTGCTGGTGATGGAGAGGGACCAACAGGGCCATGAATTTGATTGGGAAAGGACGTCCTGGCTGTTGTATAGTGTATTGTATAGAGGGAGCGAGGCTGGAGACAAGGGAAACTAGCTGAGAAGCTATTGTGGTCATCTGAGTTAAAGCTGAACGGGATTTCCCCTGGGATGTAAGGACTGGGGGATGGATGTCTGTGTCATATTTAAGAGAGAGAAGTTACAAGACTTGGGGGCTAATTGCATCTGAGATGGGAAAGATGGGGAGAATTAAAGGAGGCTTCCTTTCTTCTAAAGGGATGTCTAGGTAGATGGAGGTGCCATTTACTGGGATTGGGCTCCCTCGGAGGAGTAGGGTGGAAAAGCAGAAGGGAAGGTGTATTAGTCAGCCAAAGGGGTGCTGATGCAAAATACCAGAAATCAGTTGGTCTTTATAAAGGATATTTATTTGGGGTAGAAGTCCACAGTTACCAGGCCATAAAGCATAAGTTTCTTCCCTCACCAAAGTCCATTGCCATGTGTTGGAGCAAGATGGCTGTCGACGTTTGCCAGGGTTCAGACTTCGTGGGTTCCTCTCTTCCCTGGGCTGCGTTTCTCTCCGGGCTTAACTCCTCTGTTTCCTCCACAAAGTCAGCTGTAGACTATGAGGCTCTCTAGGCTTTGCGTCTCTCCACAAGGCCAACTGTGGACTGAACAGCTCATGTCTTCTCCCGGGGCCTTCTCTCCTTCCTCAAGACAAAGCACTCTTGCTTCCCGGGGCTCCAGCTCAACCCTCTCAGAGCAATGAGTTGACCACCTGGCCTTCCCTAATCCATGGGGAACAGGTCCATCTCTCTCAGACCTATGGGGTGCTGACCTTAACTACCCTAATCCTTGGGGAATGTGCACCACCCTCCCTGTACCCTGGGGTGGCAAAACTCTCCCAGAACATTGGGTAGAAACATCCACCCTCTTCAACTGCTGGGGCAAACTCACCCTCTCTGTACACATGGGTGGGGTTCCTCTCTTGGCCCAAGGTTATGTCTTAATTCCAGATCTCAGCTTCCATGGTTTTCCTCTTGAAGCTGTTTCTCCTTCAATATCTCCTCTTCATGTCCGTTTTAGTCCAAGCTGACAGTGGTTTTGTTCATACAGTGCTCTCAAAAACTTTGTTGGTTTAGAATGCAGGAAGCAAGGATCCAAGCCATCAGACAGTAAGACTTTCCACAAGTCTTTCCTAGATAACTGCATCTTCAATTCTGATTTACAAGTTCCAAGTTTAGTAAAGTCTTCAAATGGGGCACTTTCATCTGGGAACTTGATTTCCAGAAAGTTGGAAGTTCTGGAATCAGTTTCTGTTTTCTTTGTGCCCAAAAGTTTAGTCCTTAGTGTATTTAGCTCATCTAGTATTTTGCTATAAGCTGCAAGGAGAAGCCAAGCCACATTCTCTGAATTTACCTTGGAAAGTTCTTCAGCTAAATGCTCTGGTTCGCCATTTTCAAATCCTGTCTTCCATATAACACCAGGAGTTAATCTTGCTAAGTTCTCTGCAACTTTAAAACATGGATCATCTTTCCTCCAGTTTCCAGTAATAGTTTCATCATTTACTTCTAAGGCATCATAGAAAGTGTCTTTAGTGTCCATATTACTATCAACAGTCTCTTCAAAGTGATCTAGGCCTTTTCCATCAAACATTTCACAATTCCTCCAAAAAATACCTCTTATCCATTTATAAAACTGTTCCAACATTTTGGTAATTGCAAAAGCACTTCCTCACTCCTTGGTACCAAATTCTGTATTAGTCAGCCAAAGGGGTACTGATACAAAATACCAGAAATTGGTTGGTCCTTATAAAGGGTATTTATTTGGGGTAGAAGCCCACAGTTACCAGGCCATAAAGCATAAGTTTCTTCCCTCACCAAAGTCCATTGCCACGTGTTGGAGCAAGACAGCTGCCAACGTTTGCCAGGGTTCAGACTTTGTGGGTTCCTCTCTTCCTGGGGTTGTGTTTCTCTCCATGCTTAGCTTTTCTGTTTCCTCTACAAGGTCAGCTGTAGACTATGAGGCTCTCTAGGCTTTTTGGTCTCTCCACAAGGCCAGCTGTAGACTATCAGGCAAATGGCTCATGTCTTTTCCCAGGGCCTTCTCTCCTTCCTCACGACGAAGCTCTCTTACTTCCCCGGGCTCCAGCTCAAGACTCCAACATCAGAACTACCACAACTCTGTTCTTTGCCATGCCTTTTATCTTCAATTTCCCACCCACCAAGGGATGGGGCTCAACACCCTACTGACATGGCCCAATCAAAGCCCCAATTATAACTTATTCATGCCCAGATGAATAGATCAGTTTACACGCATAATCCAATATCTATTTTTGGAATTCATAACTTCATCAAACTGCCAAACTGCTACAGAAGGAAATGATGCATCTGATTTGAAAATGTGGATTTTGAGGGACATCTGAGATATCCAAGTGGATTTTTCCCAGCAGGCATTTTGAGACCCAAGAGAGACTTAGAATTTGGAGATACAAGAACTAGCAAACCTGGCCACACGTCCAATAGAATGTGTAACTTGTGATATTGGCTATTAATGTCTTGGTCATTGCCTACTCAGGGGAGGTAGCCCATTATAGGGTAAATTGGGAAATAGAGAGGAAGATGTAGAAAGAAGGAGGCAAGAACTGGCATCTCTTGTGCAACATCTAGGTCCTTTCATATGTATTATCTAATTTTTACAATCCTCACAATATTGAGAGCTTATTATTGGTCAGATACCCTTCTAAGAATTGTATGTATATCAAAATATTTAATCCTCACAACAAAACTTTGAAGTAGATACTATTATAGATAAGGAAACTCAGGCACAGAGAGGTTAAGAAACTTGCCCAAGGTCTTGGAAACAGGAAGTGACAGAATTGGAAGTTAGTTTGTTTCACAGATAATGAGCTAGACGCTGAAAGTTTGAGTAGTGTGCCTAAGGTCATACTGCAATAAATGATGGAGCCAGGTGTGAGCTCTTTCCTTTACATCTCTTGGACAAAATAAGCTGAGGCATGAGGCGGTGGCTTCCTGGGTTTTATCCATTGCACCAAAGGTAAAAGAGAAGAGGATGGAAGAAAATCCCAGGGCACCCAGGTCTCAGGTCACCCTTCCCAGTTTTCCTCAGAGAAATTGCCCACTGTCCTTGCAGGTAAGAAAGCAGCTCCTCTCCTGGGCATCCCTCATCCCTACATCTGTGGCTACAAGCCTTGCTGCCACCCAGGTCAGGCTAAGACAATGCATCTCCATGTACTGAGGAGCAGGCAGGGAAGGGAGGAGAGTGCAAGTCATAGGGCAGCTCCCAAAATTCCAATGACATGATGTGTATCAGTTAGTTTTTGTGTGTAACAACCCCAAATCTCAACGATTTAAAACAACAAACATTTTTTTCTCACTTATGCAACTGCAGGTCAGCTGGGTGGAGGATTGGCTAATGTAGCTTGGGCTTGACTGGGGTAAGCCAGGCTTGGCTGCAGGCTGCAGGTAGATCCAGATTAGTAGGACATGTCTCATACCCTTTTGGACCAGCGGGTTAGCCAGGGCATGTTCTTATCATGGTTAGGATAAAAACACAAGTAATCAAGACCGACTGCTCATGCACGTTGCAAGCCTCTGCTAATATCCCACTGACCAAAGCAAGTCACACAGGCCAGTCCAGGGTCAAGGGTTGGGGAAGTACACTTTGCCCATCATGAAACCATGGTGACAGTAAGGATGTATACTGCTATTACAAGAGTGCAGAATTGGGATCAACATGATATGTGCATATGTAGTGGGCATGGGGGTAACTGGCAGGGATGGGTGTCTGTCTAATCACGGTTACCCAGTTACCCTGAGCTGGATTACTTAGGTTCTCCATAGTATTCATAAGCTGCAAATGGAGTGCTTCAAGGGAGCCCCAGCCAGCTTTTCAGGGAGAGCAGAGCCAGTCATGCTCATAGATGGAAAAGGCAGCAACGTGACTGCTTGTTATCCCACCATTAGTGCTTCATTCCTCTGAGCAAAGAAAGGATGACAGCAAGATAGGGACACAGGTGACGGCCTGCTTTGGCAGAGTATCAGGTTGGAGGGGATAGCAGAATGTGGTGCTGTGAGACCGTGGGTCTAGGGTTCTCTATTGCCGTGTGAAGGAAGTAGCTTCTAAGATGGAGGAAGTGAGGCATGAGAGATTAAGCCCCAGGGGCTTCCTGACTCCCAGTTTAGTGACCGTCCCACCAGAATGAAGTCAGGGAAGGTTGTGGGTTCGGTTTTGAGAGCAGGCTTCTTTGGGGATCTGTGCCTCTGCTCCTCAGTGGTGTCTCAGTGTTTCCAGGTTACAGTAGCCCACAGGTTGAAAAGTCAGATGCCCGAGGATGCCAGGTTGGCAGGGAGTGGTGGGGAGCTAGAAAACTTATACTCATCCATAGAAGGCAATCAATATTTCTTGTGGATCACCACCACGTTGGAATGTGGCCTTTGTGTTGCTGGATCTTCTACTTTTTCAAGGCATTCTGGAAATCTGTATATTAATGTATAATTTATGAATTATATAGCACTGCAGGCAAAAGAAAACATGTGTGGACCTAACTGGGCCCTTGGACCACCAGTTTGCAACCTCTGCAGAGACCCCATGGTCCACATTATGTGCCAAACAGTCCAATGACCTTTTAAATCAGGTTTTCTTAAAAAAGCACAAACAGACAAAACAGTTCTACCCGCCCAGGTGAGCTTTGGTTTGCTTCTTGCTGTGATTCCTGGAGCCCTTGTGCTGCCTCTGATTTCAGAGATCATATTTGATTTTATTCATTCAACTGCTATATACTGAACTGAGCTCGGCACTGGAGACACAATGGTAAATCAGACGGACACGACCTGCTTGTAGGAACTCTAAACCTACTGGGAGGCATGTACAATAGACATCCCTTTCATAAATACAAGATGACTGGTGCCTGCCAAGAAGGAAAAGCAGAAAGCACAAGGAAAAAGCATGGTGGGGAGTTGGATTTAACCTGGGAAGACCTGGGTAAAGAGGTAGGACAAAGGAGCAAGGTGTACAGGGCTGTGAGGGACCGAGGAACTTGGTGGGTTTGAGGCATAGTAGGAGGGCAGGGAATTTGGGGAGAAGGCAGGAGAGGAAACTAGTGAACTTTGGGCAGGAACCTGATCAACCAACACCTTAGGGGGTGAGGGAGGAGTGCAGTAGGGAGCAACCTGATCGGATTCGTGTGTCTCAAAAGTCACTCTGGGTGTGGATGACACTTGGGAGGAAACCAGAGTGGCTGAGAGATGGCCACTGCAGATGCAGTTGCAATAGCCCAGAGGAGAGAAGAGATGGGACTAGGGTGGGGACAGTGGAGAAGGGAAAAAAAGCAGTCAAAGGATATACTTGGAGGGTAAACTAACCGGGCACTCTGATTTATGTTTCCATTAAATATTACTATTTGGGGTAAGCCAAGAATTGTTTGCTGCTGTTGACAGCAAAGTCCCTTGATAGATTGGATCTGGACTGAGGGTGGTAGTTTGCTCTTCATTCCTATCCATTGTAGATCACTCCCTCTTCCTTCCTGAGAGAAGGTCCCTGGTCCTGCTGCACCCACAAACCTCATCAAATGCAGCCTCAGTGGGTACAACTTAATACTTGCCTTTCTGCATTTGCTTCTTTTAACCAAATGGTTTCCAGGCACTTAACCTCCTGCTTGGTCTGAGTCTTGGGGGTGGTGGTGGGAGTGACACACCAGGGAGTCTCCACTCATGCCTTCTAGGACAACAGTGATAGTAGCTGGCTTATGACCTGGCCCTGTTCTAACTGCTTTACATACCACTGACTGATTTAATCCTCGCAACCACTCTATGAGGATGGTACTGTTATCCCCATCCACAGATGGAGAAATTGAGGCACAGAGAGGTTAAATAACTCACTGTAAGTAGTATCTGTAGCAGATGTCAGCACTGGGAATTGAACCCCAGCAGTCCATTCCAAAGTCCATGACTTACACACCACTCTGTGTGTGAATCCAACATGGTGGGCTTCAGGTAGAAGTTTCTGCAAATGATTGGTGACGTGACTTTGCCCACATTATCCCCAACAGTCCACACAGCAATGCAAGAGGGGATTTGTCCTGAGCAAGTCCATCTTGGTGTCTGCAGGGCCAAAGTCCTCCCTCCATTGGTGGTCTGACTTGACTCTGGCTCAAAGAAGCAGTATGCTGTTGCTCTTCCTGAGCCAGCTGCAGGGGTGGCTGCTGATGGGACCAGGGATCAGCCCTTGATTCAGGAAGGATTGTGTATGGCATGCTAAGAGCCTTGAGATGGGTGGAAGTGAGGGGTAGCCCCCACTGAGGGGGAGGATCATTAGCTAAGCCAACCAGCAGGCTCCCTGTAGGGATTTGCCTGGAGGATACAAATGTGATTGGCCCAAAAGCAAACGAGAGGCAAGGACGGTAGATGTGCAGTCTGGTAAGGAAGACAGATAAGGCAAAAACACAGAGACACCATGGCCACACTTCCAGGCCTGAGCCTGGAAGACCAGTGCATTTTTCCCTTTAGGAGGCTGCTCAGGTTCTATAGTCCTACTAGACTGCCAAAACATCTGACAGACACTGGCCAGCTGCTCCTAATTTGCATCTCCAGAGAAGCTGGTGCCAGTGAAACCTCAGGCACCCAAGCAAAAGAAACCTCGTATCCTGACCACATACCACTGTAACAGAAGGACCTGTGTTTTGTTTTTCCAGTAGAGTAGGGATGGTTTGGATGGGTGACCCATCCTCCAAGTTTCTCATATGCCACCTTTCCTGGGGACAGCATGCCTTTGACAAAAGATGTGCCTTTTGCCATTTCTTTGCTTCCTTTTTTTGGTTTGTTCCCAGAGACTCATCTCAGTTGTCACCTCTTCCAGTATTAAACCAGACAAAGTCCCAATGCCTGCAGGAGTCATACTTAGCACATGATGGATAATTGATAAATATTGTTGTAAAATGAATGAGGACAATGCTCAATGTAGTAAATGTTAAGCCATTACTTTCTAGTTAAGGAGAAAAAAAACATTATTGATTTTAGTTTTCAGCAAAATCACCTTTAATGATCAAGCTTTAGACATTTTTCAGGCTCATTTCCTCTGTAATTGGGAAACCAGTGATTTGGAAGAGCCACTGAGGACCCCTACACAAAACTTACTGACCTGTTTCTGACTTCACTGGAGCATGTGGAGTTGATGTTGCCAAGGGCAGTTTAGATTAGACTGGGCTGAGAACCTGGCATAAACATGTCTGTCTACCTTTGCAGAAAGTGAGCAGATGGAGGGAGAAGCTTATACTTTCTGGACAGTCATTAGAAACCATATCAATTCACTCTGCAAAGAATAAATTCTTTTTAACAGTTCAGGACAGCATATAATAAGTTTTAATACCTACCATGTACCTAATACTGTGGTAGGTATTTTCACACAAATTACATCATTCCATCTTCTTAATGATCCTGGGGGAGTGGGATATTATATTCATTTTGCTTATGAAAAAGATGAGGTTTGCAGAATTAAAGTGACCTGCCAAATGTGTGGCTAGGTTTCACAGTGAAGAATATTTGAGGGCAGATCCAAGTGCTGGTCACACTATTTCATGGTGTTTGTCAAAGGTAAGCCACTGACCCACACTTGTCTCAAGAGGCTTGTAGACCAAGTCTACAAGTCTTCTGTCTCTGACCAACCATCCTGTGTTCTGGAAACCTGGGCACAGAATCCGATTTCTCACCCATATGTGACTATTCCTTATGACAAAGGAGAATGCGACCTTTCCTCTCCTATGCTTCTTACTCTAGGGTGTAAACTTTCACCTTGACCATTGAGATTTCTTCCCCCAAACTCCCTGTCATGGTCAAAAGACCATCTTTCCCAACTATGGGGTTGCTACTTTATTGGCATTTAGAGGAGAATGTAGAAAATATTAGGGTTCCTCTGTTAGCTCTCTTTTCATTTATCACGTCCAGGAGGTGAGTGGTGTACCTTTATATTTAGCATGCTATTAAGGCTAATTACACCTCTGAATCAAAGGAGACCGCTCAAATTAAATGGGGAATGATTAAGCACAGCAGAATCTGATTTTCTAGTGAGAAACTTAAATGTAGAAGTGGGATTTTCATCAGTTGGAGAGACACCCTGAGGTGGGGGTGGTGTGGTGAGAATGAAGCTGCTATCTCCAGCCAGGTCTCCCTCTGGGGTAAGCCTCAGGGCTAGTGCTGTCCTTGGTGCTGAAACATTTTTTACCAGAGTGATGAATGAGTGCTCAGAATACTAGGTCATGGCTTAGTATCTTGGATGAGCTTGGACCCTTATTTCTCTTCTAATGACACAGGTTTCCCCTGGGAAAAGAAATTAACTCAGTTCCTTCTGATTTCATTGAATTATTCCAGCACCCATCAGCATGGTGAAATGGCCAAAACAAGGAGGTACCAGGTGAGTCTGGGCTGTGAACTGCCTCTGTACTTCCAAGACAGAGTCACAAGCTCTGGGAAGCAGACCTCAGGCTAGGAGGATTCTTTCTGCAAACTCTATTCTCCTCAGATATTCCCTGAGCTGTCATTCCTGTAGCTGCTTCAGAAGCTCTGGTTCATATCTCAGAAGGAGAGCCCCCACCTTCTCACAACACTAAAGAACACAGTCTCTGGGATATGCTTTATTGGTTTAGTGTTTTGTTTTATTTTTTGGATGCAGAATATTTGATTGAAAATATTAAGTGGCTTCCTGAGTCATATAATAGATTAAAGGTCGCTGCACTGGTTGAAGTAGGGGAAGTGTCTGAAACCGCAGCCACATAATCCAGGAAGACCCTCAAGAATCTATGTAGGTAACCTAGGTACAAATGGTACAAACCTGAAAACCATTAATTTTAGTTCAACATTTTATTGGCCCTTGAATTTCTTTAATTCCTATTTATCTTTTGAGACTAAGCTCAGGTCATTTTCTGTGGGAAGCTTTCCCTGACTCCTAGGCTGAGTTAGGGGCTGTGTTCCCACAGACCTGTGCTCCTTTCTGTCACGCTACTGATTATTCTGTTGGGTAATTGTGTGCCTCCTCCACTTGACTGACAGGTTCTTGAGGGCCAGGATTGTGTTCCTGGAACATGAGGTACACAATGGAGACTTATAGATTGAACTTTTTGGTAATTATATATAAAGTTATAATTCACATACTTTATACTTAACCATTTAAAATTAAAAAATCTGTGTTTTTTAAAAGTATATTCAGAGTTGGGTAATCATCACCACAATCAATTTTGGAACATTTTCATTATCCCACAAAGAACCTCTGTACTCTTCAGCTATCATCACCCAATTCCCCACCCTACCCACCACCACCCCCAACCCTAGGCAACTGCTAATCCACTTTATGTCTCTATAGATTTGCCTGTTTTCTGGACATTTCATATAAATGGAATCTTTTTTGACTAGCTTCTCTCACTTGGCAGAATGTTTTCAAAGTTCATCCATGTTGCTGTATGTATCAGTACTTCATGCCTTTTGGTGGCTGAATAATATTCATTGTATGGATGTATCACATTGTGTTTTATTCAGTTGTTTCAACATGGACAACATTTGGGTTATATCCATCTTTGGCTATTATAAATAATGCTGCTATAAATATTTTGCACATGGTTTTGTGTGGATAGATGTTTTCATTTCCCTTGAGTATATACCTAAGAGTAGAATGCTGGGTCAAATGTAATTCTGTGTTTAACTTTTTGCAGAACTACCAGAACTACCAGACTGTTTTCAAAGTGGTTGCACCATTTCCTACCAGACGTGTTTGAGGGTTCTGGTTTCTCCACGTTACCATCAGCATTTGTTATTTTCTGTTTTTTTTTTATTTTATTTTATTTTATTATAGCCATCCTAGGGAATGTGAAGCAGTATCTCATTGTGGTTTTGACTTGCATTTCCCTGACAACTAAAAATCTTGAGTATCTTTCATGCACTTATTTGCCATTTGTATGTATATCTTCTTTGAAGAAATGTATGTTCAAATCCTTTTCTCTTTTTAAATTGGGTTGTCTTTTTATTATTGAGTGGTAAGAATTCTTTATATATTTTAGCTATTTATCCCTTATCAGATTTATTGTTTGCAAATATTTTATCCCATGCAGCGAGTTGCCTTTTCACTTTCTTGATAGTTTCCTTTGAAACACAAAACTTTTTATTTTGATGAAGTCCGATTTATCTATTTTTTTTCTTTTGTTGCTTGTGCTTTTGATGTCATATCAAAGAAACTATTGCCAAGACCAAGGTCATGTAAATTTATCCCTATGTTTTCTTCTAAGAGTTTTATTGTTTTAGCTCTTACATTTAGGTTGTTAATACATTTTAAGTTAATTTTTGTATATGGTATGAAGTAGGGATGAAGTTCATTGTTTTGCACATGCATATCCAATTGTCCTGGTATACCATTTATTTAAAAGACTGTTATTTGCCATTGAATCATCTTGGCATCCTTATTGAAAATCAATTGGCCATAGATGTATGGGTTTATCTCTGGAGTCTCAACTTTATTCCATTTATCTATATGTTTGTGCTTATTTCAGTACTACATTGTTTTGATTACTGTTTGTGATGGTTAATTTCACATGCTAACTTTGCTAGTTTATGGTGTTCAGTTGTTTGGTCAAGCAAGATTGTCTTGCTTGTTACTGTGAGGGTATTTTACAGATTTAAATCATTAGTGGGTTGATTGCATCTATGGCTGATTACAGGCACAATCAACAAAGGAGATTGCCCTCATCAATGACAGAAGTCTCCTTGTTTAACCAGTTGAAGGTCTTAAAGGGAGAACTGAGAATATGAGCAGTCAGAAAGTAGAATTTCTCTCTGTTCCAGACAGCCAGCTTCTCATGGGGACTTCACCATCACCTTCACTGAGTTTCGAACTTGCCAATCCCCACAGCCATGTGATCCAGTTCTTACAATACATCTCTTAATATTTACATGTATATATCTTATTGGTTTCTGTTGCTCCAGAGAACCCTGATTAATACACTGTTGCTTTGTATTAAGTCTTGAAATTAGGGAATGTGAGTCTTTCAACTTTGTTCTTCTTTTGAAAGATGGTTTTGGCTTTTCTGGTTCCTTTTAGATTTTATATGAAGATACTATCAGCTTATCAATTTCTACAAAGAAGCCAACTGAACTTCTGATAGGGGCTGAGTTGAGTCAGTAGATCAATTTGGATATTATTGCCATCTTAACAATATTAAGCCTTCTGATTCATGAACATGGGATATGTTTCCAGTTATTTAGATCTTTAACGTTGAAAGCTCTTCATTCAGCATTGTTTTGTAGTGTTCAAAATATAAGTTTTTGCAATTCTTATACTAAATTTATTCCTAAATATTTCCTTCTTTTTGATGCTGTTAAAATGGAATTGTTTTCTTAATTTAATTTTTGGATTGTTCATTGCAAGTGTAAGGAAATACAATTGATTTTTTAAAAAGATTTATTTTATTTATTTCTCCCCCCACCCCATTGTTTTTTTTGTGCTCACTGTCTGCTCTGTGTCCATTCACTGTATGTTCTTCTGTGTCTACTTGTCTTCTCTTTAGGCAGCACTGGGAACCGATACTGGGACCTTCCTGAGTGGGAGAGAGGCACTCAATCTCTTGCGCCACCTCAGCTCCCTGGTCTACTGTGTCTATTATTGTCTCTCCTCTGTGTCTCTTTTTATTGCATTATCTTGATGTGCCAGCTTTCCTCTAAGGCCAGCACTCCTTTGATGACCAACACTTGGCTCTGGCCGGCTCGCCACACAGGCCAGCTCGCCTTCACCAGGAGGCCCCGGGAATCAAACCCTGGACCTCCTATATGGTAGATGGGAGCCCAATCGCTTGAGCCACATCCACTTCCCCAATTGAATTTTTACATATTTTGATTTTGTATCCTGCAACTTTACTGACTTGTTTTTTATTTCTGATAGATTTTTTGTGGATTCCTTAGGATTTTTTATATATAAGATGCTCACATCTACTTGGTTTTACATCTTCCTTTCCAATCTATAAGTCTTTTGTTTCATTATCATGTTTAATTACCCTAACTAGGATCTCCAATATCAGAATAGACATTCTTGTCTTTTTCCTTATCTTAGGAGAAAGCATACATTTTTCACTATTACATATGATGTTAGACATGGGTTTTTCATTGATACCCTTAGCCAGGTTGAGGAAGTTCCCTTTTCTTTCCAGTTTCTTGAATGTTTTTATCATGAAAGTGTGTTGGATTTTATCAAAAATTTTCTCTCTGTTTTTTGAGATGATCATGTGGCTTTTTATTCTATTGATGTGATGTATTATATTGATTGATTTCTGGATTATTATTTGATTATTGCTTTCCTGAGATCAATCCCACTTGGTAATTGTATATAATCATTTTTATATGTTTCTGGATTCAGGTTGCTAGTATTTTGTTGAGGATTTTTATATCTATCATCATAAGAGATATTGGCCTGTAGTTTTCTTCCCTTGTGATATCTTTTTCTGGTATCAGTGTAATATTGGCTTAATAAGATGAGTTGGGAAGTGTATCCTCCTATTCTATTTTTTGTAAGAGTTTGTGAAAGATTGGTATTAGTTATTCTTTAAATGTATGGTAGAATTCACCAGTGAAGCCATTTAGTTTTTCTTTGTGGGTAGTTTTTTTATTCAATCTTTTTGCTTTTTTATAAATCTGTTCAGATTTTCTATTTTTTTAACTTAGTTTTGGTAGCTAGATTCATGTTTAATAAGTCTTTACTCAAGGTAGAGCAAGAATGCATCTAATAGCACTCACGATAAATAGTTGCTTAGACCCCTGCCTTAATACTTCCAAGGATGGGGAATTCACTACAACCTAAGGCAGCCTATTTCATGTTAAGACTACTATAATAAGAGGCTTCATCTTCATTATGAGGAAAAACATGCCTCATGTAACTTCCACTTTCCAGGGCTATATAATTCAAATTTCATCCATTTGCCACAGTTAGGTCTTCAAATACTTGTGGAGAGAGATCACATTCATCTCCACTTGGATAAACATATCCATTCCTCATTGGGCAATATTGTGAGTCCTTTAACCTGTTTATTTTACTCTGCACACAGGAAATGTTTGTCTATATCCCTCTTAAAGTCTGGAGTTGTGTTTTGAAGGCTTTGCAAGTATCTCACATTTACACTTCTTAGCCTGTTATTCTTTAGTTTCATCTCATTTCTCCAGTTTGTCATCCCTCCTAGGTTTTCTCCTCTATTCTTTTAGGAACCCTCTCCATATAATTTTGAAGAACTTTTGAATTCAAATATAAAGACATATCCCATGGACCTTTACTTCTTTTTTTAGCAGAGAGACTGGTGGTGTGAAGCCAGAATTTCTTTTATCTAGATCGCACTGGTGTAGAATTAGAAAGTTGGCTCTGTAAGGGAAGGAAGTTTTGTCTGTTTTGTTTGCTGCTATATTCCCAGCACATGGAGAGTGTTTGACATATCATAGATGCTCAATACATATTTGTTAAATAAATGAAACCTATCAGACTAATGCTGACATTTCCTGGACCTAGATATAATGGAAATGATGCTTGAATCTGTGTCAGAAGATGAACTATCACTTGAGGATCCTCGTGCTTCAAGCTTCATGCTTCAGTATAAGGTTCCCTTCCACCCCCTGCTCATGTCTTCCCATGGGCAGATGACTGGGCTAGGGTTAATTTATTTCCAGTAAATGGTGTCTAACAGCACAGGAAAGCCAGGTGGAGCCTTATGATAGGCAATTAAATGAGCAGGGATATTGATAAAAATATTAATTGTTTAATATTTGTTGAGGGCTCACTATGTTCTTAGCACTTCACATACATTATCTCACTTGAATCATCACAACAAAGCTATTATTTTCAAAGGACAATCATAACCCACAAGTCCACTGCTTATTAGGAGCACAGACTTCCTCAATCACTGCTAAACTGTAAGTTCCCTGAAGGCAGGGCTTGGCCCTGGCTGAGTCATTGCTATGTCCATGCACAAAGCAAAGCTTGGGGAAGATCCATCTGCCTGTAAGAGAGAAGATAGATGGGAGAAGAGGCAACAAGTAGGGGAACTGTTCTTATTCCTGGCATTGGGGGTGGCATGGTATTATGGGAATGAAGAAATCTATTTTTAAAAATGAATGCAAAAGTATCTTTTTAAAAAGCTAGTTTTAAATGAATTGACATTTAATGACTTGAAAGCTGTAATATTCTTTTTTTTTTTTTTAAGTCAGAATTATTGGGGTAAAATTTAGTGCTGTAAACTTTATTCTTTTAAGCATACAGCTCAATGAATTTGGAAAAATGTATATAGTCATGAAAACACTGCCACAATAAAGAACAGTTCTGTCACCTCAAAAAATCT
This sequence comes from Cabassous unicinctus, assembly GCA_029593785.1. NCBI lineage: Eukaryota > Metazoa > Chordata > Mammalia > Cingulata > Chlamyphoridae > Cabassous > Cabassous unicinctus. Next base: position 15,939 of record JAQZBX010035602.1, read on the forward strand.
CACGTCCTCTTTTGCATTAACCCCTCCTCCATCTCAGCTTCTGGCAACCACTAATCTGATATCTGTTTTTATCATTTTTTTTCCCAGAATGTCATATAAATGGAATCATACAGTATGGAGCTTTTGTGCCTGAATTCTTCCATTTAGCGTAATGCTTTTGAAATTTCTCCATGTTCCTTTCCATTGCTGCCTCTTCTATTTTCTGGAAGAATTTTGCGGTTCATATTCATTTCTTCCTTAGATGTTTGGAAGAATTCTCCAGGGAAGCCATCTGGACCAGAAAGGCCTATTTTAAAGAACAAGGATTCATTGGATATATTGGACGCTTTGTACGGTAATCACTTTCCCCTTCTTCCCTTGCCAGGGAGGGTCTCAGTTGTCCACGTGCTCCTGGGAGACTTCTTATCTGGATATTAGGTGAATTGCAGATGAGAATGTTGCAGAGTAGGGGAAGGGGAAGAGGGAGTGAAAAGGATCCACTAATGACTAAAGGAAGAAACTGGTGGGAGGAAGTAAATGTCAAGGAAATGGCATCCAGGACTTTCAGAGGACAGTGTAGGAATTAGGAAAACAACCATGACTCCATTCTCCATGCGGCCTGTTTATTCAGGATAAAAATCACATCACCGAGGTCTCTTTTGTTGTTTGTTTGCTATTTCCAACCTTCCTAGAAAGAGAGAAAAAACAAAGCTTCAGAAAGAAGATGCTTCTCAGGAGATTTCCAGCCTCACGTCCAGACCAAAGTGATTCGGATAAGCTTTAGATAAATATCTGATTGCTTTCTCAGGCTCGGTGAGGCAAAACTTCCAGATGCTTTGAAGTGTTCCCAGTGGTACTGAAAATTCGCAATGGGAACAGAATTGATTTGATCATCTCTAGACTCATGTCCTAAGGAAAATCTCCACAGCTGCCTTTAGGAAAGTTTACTAAGAAAGTCAGGCTCCTGTAAAAGATTTCTCCAACTAAAGCTTGAGAGGGCTTTAAAGGGCTATACTGCTTAAGGGCTTACCCACAACATACATAGCTGGTGTGAACTAAAGCATGGGCATCATTGACATTCTGATTACAATATACTACTCCAGAAGTCAGGGACTTTGTCCTATAGCCAACAAGGAGGGTTTGTTCTAGTCATGGAGAAAGGCAGCTCACTAGGTGAAGTAAAACATAGGGGATTTGGGGTGCCAGAATCAGGTGCCCCCAGATGGTTTTCCAGGGACCCTGCCTCATCTCTACATGCGACCCTCACTTCAACATCCTACCTCCCACCTATTTCACCTTCTCAGATGTTCAGTGGGTCAAGGCTGTGTCCCAGGCTTTTCTGATTTTCAGCTCACTTCAAATAAATTGCTCACTCATTTAACAAACCTTTGTGGACCAACCCCTATTTGCCCGATTCATGCTCAGTAAGGGGCTCCTTCTTTGTGCTCCCACAGCATCTTTGACTGATCCTCAAGACGTGACCTTTCCCTGCTACTTGTCTGACTGATGGGTGGACTATTTAATGATTGAAAAGTAATGCACAAATCTGAGGAGGGAATCAGAAAAAAAAAATTCCATTTATAATAGCAACTAAAACAAACAAATATTTAGGAATAAACTTAACCAAATACATAAAGGACCTGTATTCAGAAAACTACAAAATCATATAACTCAACAATAAAAAGACAAACTACCCAATTAAGAAATGGGCAAAAGACTTGAATAGACAACTGTCCAAAGAAGAAATACAAATGGTGAAGAAACACATGAAAAAATGTTCAACATCACTAGCGACTAGGGAAATGCAAATCAAAACTACAAAGAGATATCATTTCACACCTATTAGACTGGCTGCTATTAAAAAGTTAGAAAACTGTAAATGTTGGAAAAGATGTGGAGAGATAGGAATGCTTATTCACTGTTGGTGGGAATGTAGAATGGTACAGTCACTGTGGAGGACTGTTTGGCAGTTCCTAACGAAGTTGAATATAGACTTGCCATGGGACCCAGCAATACCATTACTAGGTATATACCCAGAAGAACTGAGAGCAGAGACACGAACAGACATCTGCACACCAATGTTCATAGGGGCATTATTCACAATTTCCAAAAGTTGAATATAACCCGGGTGACCATCAACTGATGAATGGATATACAAATTGTGGTGTATGCACACTATAGAATATTATACTGCGGTAAGAAGAAATGAAGTCATGAAGCATATGACAGCATGGATGAACCTGGAGGACATTATGTTGAGTGAAGCAAGCCAGACACAAAAGGACAAATACTGTATGATTGCGTTATTATGAACTAAATATATTGTGTAAACTCATGGTGTTGATAATTAGAATATATGTCACCAGAAAATACAAGGAGGGTAGAGAATGGAAAGCTTAGGGTTAATCTGTGCAAAATTGGTAAAAGGGTTGTTTGTAAATCTTTGGAAATGAATAGAAATGGTGAAAGCACATCCTAGTGTTTTTTACTAGCAGAGCTATTATATGGGTATGACAGTGGTTGAAAGGGAAAGTCTAAGGACATGTACATTACTAGAAGGAAAGCTAAAAACTAACATGGGACTATATAAGATAATAAAACCTCATGTAAAACACAAATATGAGTGATATTCCATATATGAGACTTTTTACAAAATACAAACACAAATATACTAGAGAGAAGGAAAAAGAATAGCAGCTATGTATGGCAGGAGAAGCATAGACAGATTGAGAGGTGATGAGTTTTGTTTGTTTATTATTATTATTGAAATAATGAAAGTTGTCTAAGTGACATGATGAATGCACAGATATGTGATTATACTGAATACCACTGACTATACACTATGGATGGATTTATGCTTTATTAATATGTATTCAATGAAATTGATTTGTTAAATAATAAAAAAGTAGTAATGCACACAATCAGTCACTCCTCCTTAACACAAGATAAGGTAAAGGCAGAATCATCAAGCTGCTTCTACACGTTTGTTGGAAGGACACATGAGATAAGCTCTGTAACTGTTCTTTTGCTGTAAGGTGCTACCATATGTAAGGAAATAACAATATTTTGGAGGACAGGGAATCTACATTATTTAGGATGCTTTGGTTGGAAAGAATATAAAAGCCAACATAAACTGGCTTAAACAATAAAGGAAATTTCCTGGCTTACCCTAGTAAAATTGTCCAAAGGTAGTAAACTTTACAGATGCAATTTCATCAGGGCTCTGGCTCAGCATTTCTGTGATTTTTTTCTACTCTGCCATAAACTGAGTGTCAGCTTCACTCTGCTAGGTTTCCCCCATGTAGCAAAATGACTGTGGTTGCTGAAAGCACCATGCCCACACATGATATTGTCCGAAAAGAGAGCTTCTCTTTTCCCAACCACCAAATGCTCTTCTTGGGATTTCCTTTAATTTGGCCAACTCAGAAGTCTACTGTTTGACTCATGGCAATTGGGACCCACCCCCCCCCCACACACACACACTTCCGCAGCAGGGACAAGTCCACCCTCATGGGACTAACCTCAAGTCAAATCTACCTCTGGATACTTAATTAGGCAAGACTTTTTTTTCTCTTTACTTAAGCTAATGTGATTGGGTTTTCTTTTGCTTACAAAGGATTCCTAGATGATCCATAACTCTACCACAGAGATGGGAAGAAAGGAAAAGATTGATATAGATGGAATTTGTTTTTTAGGCAGAGTGATAGAAAAGTGAGGGATTAATGTCCTTTGGATTTTAGGTTATTTGAGGAAGAAGGGCTGAGAGGCCATCTTCTGACAATGAGGGGGATGCTGGTGGGAGGCAGGGCAGGGAGTTGTAGAGAATGAGGACATTTTTAAAATAGATTCCATGGAGACTGGTAAGAAAGCTGCCTAAGGAATCCAGGATTGCTAGGCTATGTTAGGACTCGGGTGAAACAATTTTTTAGACTGAAGATAAGGACTGTTCTAAGACTAAAAGCATGCATCAGTGCCCAAATCATCTTCAAACAGTACGTGTACATCACAAGGGCCATGCTTTGTTCTGATAACGGCAATGAAACAATGACTGGATTTCAGCAAGTTGATGGAGTAGATGCCACAGTTAACCAAAGAAAAGAGATAGTTCAGAATCAAATATTTAAAAACCACACTTCCCAGCTCTCTCCTGGAAAATACCTAGAGACAATAACTGAACAAATATTAATGAGCACCTTTAACCCTCAGAATTGTCTCCAAATACCAGGGGTCCTTGAAATAGTGTCTGGTGTTACACCTGAGGCAGGGAATGTACCAGATGAGCCTGGAACATCTTATCATACCATGGAAGCATAATGAACCAGGATGGTGTTAAAAGGACTCAGAAGACAACTTAATTAATAATAATATCACTGGCCAAATATGAGACAATTTGAGCATCAATAAAATCACAAGTGCACTGGATTAAATTATATAAATATATTTGAATCTATTAGCTCACATTAATACTAAAAGAAACAATGCTAATTGGTCACCTTTGGAGGATGCCAGGCGTAGTGGCATAAAGCTTGCTCTAAACTTTTTGCCAAGCCTTCAGTGATGTGGAATCTATATCCTCTTTCCTTGGCTCTGGGATGGCTCTGTGTTTGTTTTTACCAACAGAATGTAGTGGGAGTAATGCTTTTTAGCTTCCAAGGCTGGGACTTGAGAGCTCTGCTGATTTCACCACCGGGAGCTCTTCCTCTCAAAACCTAGATGACATGTCAGAAGCCTGACTACCTCAAGTCCACATGCTATGAGAAAGCCAGAATAAGCACACGGGGAGGAAGGAATCCCAGCAAGCCCCCAGCTATTCCAGTCATCCCAGATGAGGTGCCAGACAGGTGAGTGAAGATGCCATCCAGGGAGTTCCAGTTCCAGCAGACACCACATGGAGTAGAAGAACCACTCGGCTGAGCCCAGCCCAGGTTGCCTAACTGTGAGGAATAATAAATGCTTGCTTTTTACGCTGCTAAGGTCTGGCATGGGTTGTTACCAAACAACAGATAACTGAAACACTTGAGAACTCCCTTATTATTTTGACAACTGGAAAGTAAAGGGAAAGATCCAACCATTTATCTTGTCTTTTACTTATGAATCATAGTTTAGGGTAACCAAATAGTAGATGAGGGTAAATTTATCTTAATTAATATGTTCCAACAAATAAATGAAGAAGAAATGATGGAAATAAAACATCATTTTCCAATTCCTAATTAATGAATTGATCTAGGTAATGGACATCAATAGCTGCTGAGGTCTCCAAAGAGAAATGATCAGATATATGTCATTCCTGATCAAAGAATACACAGCCACCCATCTTGCTAAAAAAAAATCAAACCCGAGTCCAACCCAATTACCAATTTACAGGAAATAAAAAATAACAGAGAAACATGTTTACCTACACCATTCACAAACATTCAGCAAAATTCAGACCATTGTGAGCTAAACAGGAAAGCGACCCAGTTTCTTTAGTGATTAAATTTCAAGAGGGAAAAGGGGGAAGGGGAAGGAGGAGGAACATATAGATTAATAAAGATTTAAAAAACGTATCAATTAATTAAAATATGTACAAATACTATGAAAATTATGAGACTATTGGACCTTTAAGACATCGTTTGGATATTTAATGATATTAGGGAATTATTGACTTTTTTTAGGTGTGATAATGGAATTGCAGGTATGTTTTCTAAACATACCTTTATATTTCTGGAATTAATACTGAAGTGTTTATGGATGAAGTGATAGAAGCAATAGATGTGTAGTAATTGCATCTCAATACTAAGGGAGGGGAAAATGGCTGGAGTGTGATTGGGGTATGAGTGGCTGTGAATTGATTGTTAGGTCCTGGTCGCATGGGAGTTCATTATTCTATTATGTTTCCTTTGGTGTATGATTGAAATATTATTAATAAAAGTTGTAGTCCCGTTCCTCTGAAAGCCCACTGCTCTCACAGAGCAGGTCACCTGCTTCTTAGGTGCCTTGCACTGCCAGTAGCATTCACAACCTTTCATGTGTGTAATCCATGTTCTCAATGCCCCATCGGCCTGAGGATAAGAATGACAGCTACAAAATGTGTTTGGCTCTGCCCCACCCACTCTTCAGGAACTTAAGCCCCTTCAATTTCCTCTCAATTTCTTTTCTCCTACTCTGTCGATGCTGTCTTCTCTTTTGGTTTGGTGATATGGACATAAGCCTGCAACCTGCTGTGACTGTGCCCTGTGCCACTCATTACTGGGGGTGCCCAGGAGACTTGTACCCATCAGTCTGTCTTCCTCCCTACCCTCAGCTGCAAGCAGACCCTCCTGCCAAAACCCTGGCAGAGCCCCCTGTGTTTTTGCTGTGTTGGGCTCACAGTGGGCTGGACATGTTATGGAAAGTAGTGAGTACCATTTGGGGTGCCTGCTAGCCCACCACAGCTGCCTTGATTGTACTAGGCAATCTGCCCCAGATGGGTTCATGGTCATCCTGCTGCTGCAGCATGACCCCTGCCCTTGGCCACAGATGACTGGACCAGGGCAAGGTCCCTGACCCAACATGAGCCCAAAAGCTTCCATGGAAATAAAGAATTGAGAGAAAGAGAGTCTGTATGGCTAGAATTAAACCATGTGAGCATGGGCAGTCATTTAACCTATAGCCATGTGGAAAAGTCACAGATATATGCAGTTCTCTGAAAAACAGTGTCTCCCATGTGCTGAGAGAAGCAGAGATGGAGATACAGTACTCTTGGACTCTCACTGGTAATAGACCTACCTGATCTCTGGCTCCTTCTTATCCTTGGGTACTGAGAGCCACTCACACATTCTTAAAATATTTTCTCATTTTCTGCTTAATCCAACCTCAGCTAGCTTCTTTTACTTGCAACTCAAGAGTCCTAACAAACATGGTAGAACTCCTCCTTTAATTTATATTCACTCTTACATTGTAGTCCTTTCTGTCTAGGCGTCTGAGTTCTCTCCATGACAGAGGCCAGGCTATGGAAACAGACAATGCTCAGAATTACTCACCGACACGTCTCCAAACACTGACCCGGGTTAATTGTCCTGAAATCAACTCTATGTGCTTTGACTTACCTTTGGATGGATTATTTCCCAGAAGGCTTCTAGGCTTTTTACGTTAGGTCCCTGCTGGGTACAGCCAATAACCCTCTTGACAAACTTAGGGGGAGCACATTTAGGGTCAAGGCATGGCCCTTTCTGACCAGGTATCCCCAATTCTATGGTAAATCCAGAGAGCACAGGAACTGAGTCAGCCACTTCCTTCTCCCTCCCAGGCTCAGTGTGGAGTAAAATCTTAAAACCATAGTAGAGACTGATTGATTGATTGATGGTTGAAGAGACAACATTATATTGCCAATTTCTTAGGAGCAAGGGTGTTCCTTTACAAAACAGATCCTTTGTCAGGATAAGTTTTGTTAGTTTAAAGTAATTGCTTACAATGTGCAAATTGCTCTGCTTAATTGCTTCTAGGAGGGAACAGAACTCAAGAAAGAGCTGTAAAATCTGAGCCTGTTCATCTGCAGGAGCCTCCTTGTGCCCAAATAAGTGGCTTCTAGTTTACAAGAAGTTGGATGATAAACTAGAATCCTCATCACTGGCCCTATGGATGATGGAAAAAGGGAGGTGTCTGTTCTCAACAAAAAATACATTTTTGGTTGCTTTTCTTCTTGTTATTAAGCCAAATCCTTGAGTACATTGGGGATCCCCCCCTCCCCTACAAAATGAAATCAAGTCAAACAAAAGTCCTGTTTGCATTTTATCTACCTTGCTGCTGTTCTTCTTCTCTTCTTTCTCCTCCTTCTCTTCCTCCTCCTCTTGAACTTATTCTTTTGAAATAACTTTGAACTTACAGGAAAGCTGTGAAAAGATTATATAAACAATACATAAAACATACCTCCTTGCCCAGATACACAGATTAACCAACTTTTAGCATTTTGCCACATTTTTTTTCTTTTTTTTAACTTTATTTTGTACATTTAATAACTGAAAATATAAACAATTAAAAACTAAAAAGTAAACACAGATGAATAAATAAATGCATTTCTCAATTAAATGTAATGGATACATATAAATTTTTTTTTTGAATCAAACAATATGTTACACAATATATTTGGTTCATTTTAACGTATTCATACAGTATTTGTACTTTTGTGTCTGGCTTGCTTCACTCAACATAATGTCCTCCAGGTTCATCCATGTTGTCACATGCTTTACAACTTCATTTCTTCTTACAGCTGCATAATATTCCATCGTGTGAATAGACCACAGTTTATCCATTCATCTGTTGATGGACACCTGGGTTGTTTCCAACTTTTGGCAATGGTGAATAATGCTGCTATGAACATCGGTGTGCAGATGTCTGTTCGTGTCACTGCTCTCAGTTCTTCTGGGTATATACCCGGTAGTGGTATTGCAGGGTCACGTGGCAAGTCTATATTCAACTTCTTTAGGAACTGCCAAACAGTCCTCCATAGTGGTTGTACCATTCTGCATTCCCACCAACAGTGAAGAAGTGTTCCTATCTCTCCACATCCTCTCCAACACTTGTAGTTCTCTGTCTTTTTAATAGTGGCCATTCTGATAGGTGTGAAATGATATCT
>JAQZBX010035603.1:0-24518 GCA_029593785.1 Cabassous unicinctus
TATTTTCAAGCTAGCTTCACGCAAACTAACTTAGACCAAAAATGTCAAGATACTATATAGAGCAAAAAATCAATACAGCTGCTTTGGAATAGGTTTTAACATTTATATGTTAACACCATACAACCTATCATGATTCAAGAAAAAATATTTATAGAACATTTATATTAAAAACTTCTGATATAGCATAGCTTATTCAAACTGGAAAGGGGAAGTCTGCTATTTCTAAATTTAACATTTACAAAAGCTCTAACATCAATTTCTATCCAAAAAGAATGATTATTAACTCTGGTACTAATGGGTCTCTGGGAACATAAATAAAGTTAAAAGAGTAAGTTAGAACAGCCTTTGATGTTATGCAAACAGTCTCAAACAGTGAAAGAAGGATGTGAGATTCAAATACACTGTCCTAGTTTTTAACCTTTTAAGAACATTTTAATTTTGCCAACTCATAGATCTGTGATGATACAACTAATGAGAGTGAAAGTATTTTACTGTAATTGGTTTAGATGATGGGAATTTTTGCCAAAAGGAAAACCTTTCTGATCTTAATTGAATATAGGAATTTGTACTTATTAGGTAATTTTTGTTCACTAAATTCATAGCTTAAATAACAACATGGAATACAAATTGTTAGAATAAGCAGCCAGTTTCTGGTTTATTTGTTTTATTTTGTTCAGAGGAAATCAGTATTTCCAACTTCTAGTGCAAATCACACTTTTATAATCTAGACTTCTTGACAGGTCTGAATCCCAAGGAGTAGTACTCAAGATGTTTAGAATAATAGCAAAATAAAAGGAAACTAAGATATAGCACATGCATCATGTAAACATACAATATGCTGGTAGATTATAAAAGTATACACCGAACCTAGAACAACAAAATCACACATGTTTTCTTCTCTAATGTATTAATCCCAATTTACAAGAGCAGAGGAAAAACTTTCCTGACTTCCACCACCTTTCCTCCCATTTGGAAAGCCCACTCTATGAAACACTTGTCAGGAAACAGCCATAGAAGCACACACTATATAAGGAAGAAGTGGACAAATACCTCAGGCTAATGAACTTTTTTAAAAGTGTCTTGAGCAGGAAGCAGATGTGGCTCAGGTGATTGGGCATCCCATATGGGAGGACCCAGGTTCAATCTCCAGGACCTCATGGTAAAAAGGCGAGCAGGCGAGCCAGACCCCCACAGATGCGCGGCCAGCCATACAGCAAGATGATGATGCAACAAAAGAGAGACAGACGCAGGAGAAAGTCAAGGCGAGATGCCAGAAACCAGGAACTGAGGTGGCACAAGTGACAGGGTGCCTCTCTCCCACATTGGAGGTCCCTAGGATCGAATCTCGGTGAAGCCTAGAGGAGAAAAATGAGAAGAGAAGGCAAGAAACAGACACAGAAGATCACCGAGTGAGCGGACATAGACAGCAAGTGGGGTGGGGGGGGATGTGTCTTGAGCAAATGGATAGGGGAAAGCCCAATAAATTACCTCATTGCATCTCATCCTGTCACCAACAATGTAATACCTGTAAGTAAAAGCTATCTATCTAGAGTAAATATGGTTAACTATTTCTCAATTTCTAGGTAGATTCAGTCCTGTATTGTAAAGTCAACACAGATCAAAGGAAACACCCTTTTCTTTTGCCTAATGCAGGTATTGTAGTGAGTGAGTACTCAACTGGGAATCAAGAAACAGGAGTTGCGCTTTACCTTCTAACACTGAGTGGCTGAAAGAACGGGAACCAGTGCTTTAACTTCCCTGTGGCCCCATTTCCTGTTTCCTCACCAATAAAATAAAGGTCTTTTCTGGCCCTTCTGGCAGTACCTTTCTAGTTAGAGGACCTGATATAACTGATTTAAAATAGGTCAACTTTGTGTTCAGGCTCACAGCCTCTGGTGTTGAAGGTTTTGTTTTATTATAAAATTCATCATTTCCCTATATTTTAACCAATACTTTAACTTAAAACTATATGTAGGTTACTGCCTAATTTCAAAACAGTAAATGCTCACCAGGCTTTTTTTTAAAGCTAGCCATGCTATCACCCAATAGTTAGGTGTTTTTGGAAAGTATACCAAGTCAAGAATCAAGATTCCCAGATCTCAGTCTTTTTCAAGGCAGTCATTCACAATGCACACATCAGTAAACTCACTGGATCTCAGTTTCCTCATTCTTCCTCAATAAAAGTGAAAGTTTTCCATAACTTCTCAAGTTTATTTTAGTTCAAGCAGTCTACCTCTTTTACAACAGGGATAAAATTCAGGTGAAGAATTCATTTTTCTTTAAGAATGCCACATAATCACACATGTATTTTGGGATTAGTTTGGTTATTTAGCCATAATTCTCTTACTTAAGGTAATTACAATCTTCCCAATTCTAGCACCAAGATATATATTTTCATCTAGCATTAGACAGTATTAATGTATATTCTTAATGCTAGGATATAGATATAAAATTTTCAGGACATTGACTAATAAGGAATATATTTTCTTTTCACATGCTTATGCCAGAAAACTTAAATTCATAGCAAAATCATTTGAGTCTTAGTTGGAATAAGAATTGTAAGAGAGTCAACCTCTGAGGAAGAGTTGGCTAGTACCAGAGACAAGCACGAAGTCACCTGCCTGCTTATTTATGGTAAAGATACAGTGGCTCTTGGCTTATACAAATGGAGTGAAGTAAACAGGAAGGAAGACCATAAGGCAAGTAGAAATGTTCCTCAAAGGGAGGTTGACTATTTCTTTATTCATCTTAACATTTTTGCTTCAGTGATAATCTCCATTTAGTGTTAAGAGCAGATTCTTTCAAGAGGAAACAGTGAGCCTGGGATATTTGCATTAGGGACAATACTACTAAGGTAGCAAAGCCTTGAGAAAAACGGTAGCATAAAGTCTCTGCTACCAATTCCCCCTTATTACACAGTGAGATTTCCTTCCCAGATACCCTTGACTCAGCTCTAATGGAATACAACATAATAGAGTTTTGTTACCTTAGGGTATTATCTACACTATTCTATACCTCTTTGACAGTTAGCTTTCTTGATTCAATAAAGGAGAAGAAAATTGCTTCAATTTGTGGAAAATCTATTAACTCGTTTAGTTCTCCAAGGTACTATTCTCATAGGCTGAAGCACTAGCTTACAAAATAACATAATGGAAATCAAAAAGCTCTGACCAGGTAGAACCTGGAGTACATAGTCCTAAATTAGGGAAAAGACTTTATGTCTGTATTCCTTAATCTCCTTCCTCCAAAGCCCATGTAGAGTGATTTGGAAAGTAGAGAAATGACCCTAGCATATTTTTCTTTGGTTTGCCATATAAATTCCAGTCTATCAAGTTCCTAGAATATGTCAGATGCTGTGTAAAGTCTCTATATGTACATTTTCTTATTAATTCTTATACTAACTTTCAAAGATAAGTATTACATCTATTTTTTTAATTGAGGACACCATGTTCAGGAAAGTTTGAGAATCTGTCTCAAATAACACATCTCTCAAAGACTCATCATTCTCACCCAGGGTTATCTGATTTCAAAGCCCTTGCATTTTCCTATAACACTACTTATCTTATTACCAGTCCTTTTTCTGAATCAAAACTTTGTATTCAGAAAGCCGCTGGTTCAAATACAATTTATTCTTCTATATCAGGATCCCACAGGAACAATAAGGGAACTAGAATGGTAAATATAGCCAGTCAAAGTGAAGAGATTGAACTATCTAAATTCCCAGGTGCTATGGTGAGCAGCTCTGAGCTCTTAAGGGAAGTACAAATGGAAGTAGGAAAATTAAAGGCAGACCACTACACATCATCTTCAGAGATTCCTATGGCCCGACTGTCAGCAACAGCTGCTGGTTTAAGAAGAAAGGTCAGTGGGAGCACTATTGCCAAGGGGAGAGGTAGAGGTAGGCTAGGGATAGAGTACCTGCGTTCAAAGGGAAAACTAGGTCACAGCATAGTGCAGTGCTCTCCAGGCTTAATGCTGACTGGGACCATCTAAGCGAATATACCTGGACCAGTCGGCATTCAGATGACTACTCTGAAAATGGAACTAATTAAACCCTTCGTGTGGTGGGAAAACCATTTTAGCTAAACAATGCTACAGAGTGTGAGTAATAAATAATGCTCAATACACTCAAGTTAATGGAAGTATGAGAGCATGAGGGCTCTCAACTTCAAAACATCCCTGATGCACACTCTAGGCACTTTTGATTTTAAACTTCTTTTACTCATTCAGTAATCATGCCAACAAATAAACTTTCATTTTATATAGTAGTAAATGCTAGACATACCCTCTAAAAATCAGAATTGAATCCATTTACATTTCGACAGTCTTTCTTATGCCATTATGCCATTTGTTATATGCTACATGCCTCAGGGTGATGGTGATGGCTACTTTGCTCTTTTCTTCCCATACATTTATGTTTCTTCAAATAGATCATTCATTCCCATAACTTTGATTAGCAACAATGTCATAATAGTTCAAAAATCTATTATCTCCAGTCCTATTTTTCTCATCTCTTACATTAGAAATATTTTACTTGGGGAAAATTCTCCAATGTCTCCAAACAAATATTTCTAAAATGAACTCCTTGTCTTTCCCTCAAGTACCCATCATATCCATTAAATTTCCTTCCTTCTGGAATTTCTGATCTCTCTTAAAGGAACCACTCTCCCACCCATTCACGCCTGCCTCAGTAATGAAGTCCTCTCCATGGCAATCAGTTATGAAGTCATCTCGGTCTGCTCTGTAGCTCTTCCGTGGTTCCTGGCCCTTTCCCTCCATTCCCTTTGCTACCCTCCTGGTTTAGGTTTTTATCTCTTCACACCCTTCTTACTCCCTTCCACCTGTTCCAAAGTCCCAGCTAGAGTTTTGACTCCTCCATAAAATTTTTTGACCATTCTATCCCTCATTGATCCCTGCCTGTTCTGAGTTCCCTCAGCATTTATTCTACCCTCACTTAGAGTGTTTGTTCTAGTTTATGATCTATTGGTCTTGGCTTTCCAATAAGACTACAAGCTCCTGAAGGCGGAGACCAAATCTGTTACTTCTTTTATATTTCACTGCACTCTAACAACAACAGTACCTGGTCCAAGAGTACAGGACAGATGCTAAACAAATAATAGGAAATGATAAACATTTGGTATTACCAGTACTGCTTTCCATCTCTTAGGAAGAAAGGTTACACCATACAAATTAATTTTTCTGTCTATGTGAAATAGAAGTGCAAACAATTAACATAGTTAATGAAAGTTCTTCCTGGCTGTAAACTTCTGAAGAAGGTGCTTCTGTCCAGCTTTCAACCCCCTCTTCATGGTAATATTTTCCCCTATCCTACAACTTTTAGCTGGGGTGTAGATGAGCTAATTGAGAGTAGGCCTGGTTAACTTAACCGTGTTAACCAGAGGCATATAAGAAAAATTTTGTGAGGGTTTCTGGGAAACTTCTTTGCTCTGACCTGAAAGTTGTCTGGACAGACTTCTTCTAGAAGTTGTTTTATGTGGAATTACTGCAGCTGTTTGTTCAATGTGAAGGATACCAAGCTAAAAATGAAGCAGGCACACAGAGAAGGGTAGAACTGAGACTCGCAAAAGGAGAAGTAGAGCTGGAGCCTTGATCTGATTGTGCCTGAAGCCTGGCATCCCAGGCTTCAATTCAATGTACTCAAAGTAAAAGTGCATTTTTCAGTTCTGTGAGATAGTAAATTTCCTTTATTGACTAAGCCAGATTGTGTCGGGTCGTTAATTACTTGCAGCCAGAAACATCCTACTTATAGTAGGAAAAGCTAACCCCATCACAATCAGGAAATTATTTTTCACAGGAGAAAATTCAGGCCTTCTCACTCTTAGTGTCTCAATCTGAGCAATTCAAACTCCAAATGCTTTGAAAGGAAATTCGAACACATCCTCCCATTACTTTGCTCTGCTGAGTGCTGATCCATCCCACAGCCTGAAACACTTTACTTTGAGTACATTGAATTGAAATTGCATTAATTTATCCTCTCAAGTCAACAAACTAGAGTCTCAGACATCTATAATACGTGGAACAATAGAATGAACTTTCCAAGACATAATGAGAAGGAGTGCACATACTCCATTAAGAGTTGAGGAATGATGGGTGGACTGCTGGAAAAGGCCTGGGCCTGACTTTCTTAGAAGCACAACAGGAGTTGGCAATGTAAAATCTGTGAAATCAACAGCAAGTATCAGAAGGCCTGGAGTGATGCAGGTTTGTTGTATTTGGAGTAAAACCCTCTAGCTAAACTGTTGCTAATGCAAGGGTCAGAAGTCTAATTTTTTTAAAAATCATTTTGAGTGGGAAAATCAACAAGGATCTAATGACTTCAGATAGAAATCTATGAGGAAAAGATTAAAACTGAGATAATGCAGCCCAGCGGTCACAAACTCAGATGCCTTCAGTGACTTGGCAGGTAAGCTCTATGGGTGAACTGTGTGCAGTGGAGAGTGGTGAGGACTGAGGATTAGTAGTCTGTCCAAAGTGCCTAGGGGCTATCAACTCCAGCTGAGTGTCCTATAGAAATATTGGCCTCGTGTTGCCAGCTTTTCCAAAATTCTTTAAAAGAAGTTGGGAATGTGTTCATGTGAAATCAACTTAGAAAAAAAAAAAAAAAAGTCACTATTTAAGCCAAAAAGGAAAAGAAAAAAGTCAGTGAGCTATGTTGTGTGATTTATGCCTAGAACAGTATCTTAAAGGCTGAGGATCAGATTCTTTGAATGCCATTTTCAAACTATGTTTTCTTCTTCTCAATACCCTGTACTGGGCACATGTGATTACAAAATAAAAGGACCAGCACTAAAGCAGTGCTTGCCCCTCTTCAATGTGCAAAGGAATCACCCGAGGAGCTTGTAAAAGAGAAGATTCTGACTCAGCAGGTCTGGGGTGGAGACTGAGATTTGTATTTCTAATAAGCATCCAGATGATGCCATGCTGCTGCTTCAGAGTAGCAAGATTTTAAAGCAGATTTTTCAAACTTAAAAATAAATACATAACTGAAACAGAAATTTCACAAGTTAAAACTTATTATGTTTTTGCATTTTGGTATTTTTAATTCTCTTTCACTCTGTTTTATCCTATGGAACTTTACTTATATTTCCTTTTTTAAAATGCTGGTTGTGGCTCCCTAATAGATTTCATGACACACTAATAGGTTATGATGTACAGTTTGAAAAACACTTTTATTAAATTTTTAAGAACGTGACTGTGCATTCATTCCATCTCTTCTTAGGATGAAACAATAAGAAAGAACTTGGAAATTTTGCTTGAGGAATGCAGGCCAGCAAAGATGATAGTAACAGCTAGCTGTAGTTGAGGACCTACTACGTGCCGGGAGAATGCTTAAGCATGTGTGCTCCAGGGCCAGGCTGCTGGATTCTAATCTCAATTCTGCCATTTACGAACTGTGAAATGTTGGGCAAGTTACTTCACCTCTCTGTGCACAGGGTTTCCATATCTGTAAAACAGGGATAACAATAATACATACACCTCTGGAGCTGTTGTGAGAATTGCTATATATGTAAAGCTGTGTATGTGTAGGACAGTGTCCCACACATAGCAAGTGTCCTATGTGTTTTCCATTGTCATAATTATTATGAAATGCTTCACAGGAGTTACATCATTGATGTTCTAATAATCCTATGAAATAGCACAGCAGAACTGTTTGTTGGTGGTACCGCTTCAGGACCCCACCTGCTCCTTTGCCGACAGTTTTCCTTCCTGCCTTATTCAGGGCATCTGCCCTTACAGTTGTTCAGGAGTAAGTCCTGATTAGGCAGATGATTACAGTAGACCCAGTGGGTACCTTTGCCAGTGACTGGTTAAGGAAGGACATAAGAATCGGTTTGGGCCAATACATTTTGAGGCATCTGGGAAAGTCTCCTCTCCCTTAAAGAAAAGCAGAAGGAAAAAATAGCGCATCTTCTTGCACTGGAGGTTATGTCTAGATGTGATGTCAGAAATTGCAGCACACATTTGGCCACCATGAGGGAAGCTAGGAGAAAACAAAGAGAAAGGCGTGCTCTGGGATACCGACAGGTAAGTTTAGCATCTCCGCTAGGGATAGGGAAGGCGAGGCCTAGAGAAAATAGGAAATGTCCAAAAAAGTCACACTCAGAAAGTGGCCTATTCTCACCCACTCTGCTACACTAGCCCCATAATTTTAAAGAAAACGTAGTCATTAAAAAGAAAGTAAGACATATCCCAAAGTTATGAACGGATAGATCTGCAATCAGTTGTCCATCTCATTATCTTTAAGATCAGTTAAGATTGTCATCTGTCAGGGGTAGACAGGTTGTGATCCTGTTGGAATGTATAGTATTTATACATTTAATTTCTGCCACACTGTCACTGTGCACATGTTTCTTGCTTTGCAACCATTCTTCTTATTACATGTATATAGATTAGTTCCTCCCTAACTAGGCTGCCAATTCTATAACTATTCTTATAAACAACCTTGACCCAAAGTGTTATTGACTAGTAATAGGTCAACATGTTCCTGTTTTTAGTCTGTTTTGTTTTAATGTGCATCTTACCTAAAAAAAAAAATACTATGGAATTTCAGAAATTCTGGAAAGGATATGAGATATTTTGGAACAAAGTGACCACTTCAACACCCCTGAAAACAGCATCCCTTAAGGCACTGCCTTAGACTCTATATCTGACATTTTTCTTCCAAAACATAGCAGGCACAATATTCTCCATGTTAACTTCTCTTATTATCCCAGCAAACTCAGGGATATCTAAACAGTAAAGTATTACATAGGCAGTATGTTTAAAATTTACCAAGTTATTAAAAAAAAACAAACCTCCTAACTTCATTTGTCATTGTTTTTTTAAGCAATATTTTGATTCAAGAAACACTTTTAGTTCACATTTTGGATCTTTGAAATCAGGAAGCTCTTGCAATCTTTGTTGGGCAGGCAGCAATCAAAATGTAGCTGCCATTGAACTGTGTAGACAAAAACTTTTTGTTTTATCTGGTGGCAGAACTAGAAGAACATAATCCCTTGTCATTTTAGGACCACTTGAGTTGTGGTTGTTGTCTGAAAACCTTCTGTTGATGCCTTTTGATAAGATGAAGAAAATGCCAACATTAAAATTTTTGAATGGTGTCAGAAGCTTGGGAAAAAATATAAAGATAATAGTGAAGCAGTCTGAGAATGCTACACCAGCAAGGAAAGGCATCAATAAAACTTATTCAAACAGTGTATCTGAAAAGCTGAACTCCAAAGAAGTTTTAGAAAGGCCTTAACTCATTATTTTGCCTCTATTTTCCTTTGTCTATATACAAGAGTGAAGAATGTAGGCTATCACAGAGAAAAATCTGTGACTAAGTCTAAGAAAAAGCTTCCAATAAGCAGTAAATACATCTAAATGATAGAGTGATAGAGACTGTGTCATAATTTAATTGGTAAAATTTTTCTTTCTGTCCTAGTGATAGCAAAAATAAGGGTGCATCTTCCAGTGAATGGCATCTTAGAGTTTAGAGAATATGATATTATTCAAAGAAGAGCAAACAGGATCAGAAAGGCTAAACAACGTACACACACACACAAACACACACACACACACACACACACACACACACACACACACGTTTCTGTAAGACCAGAAAACAGCTTTCCTTTTCTTTTCACTGCAATACTTTGTCTCTGTGTATGAACCAGTTTTGCAAATGTCCCTCTAAGCCAAGGATTTGATTTGGAGACAACAGTATTTGCTCTCCCTGGAAAGTTATATCTATTTTTTTCCTCCAAACACAGAGCATATGAAGTGTAAAATGACATGGCAAGGATAGCATTTTCTCTTAATGTAAATCACTGTGAAGGAAGGACTTACTTGTCCAGGTTACAGACAGGACTGCAGTTATGTAACACAGAGATTGTCTATGTTAGAGGGAAAAACACATTGCATACATGTGCTCTGTGAAAGTCAAGTCACCTGCTTTAGCTAGGTTGACATGCAAATCACACAGTGCCAGATGTTCTGATGATCTCTAGATTATGTTGCAGTGTTTAACTTCAGTGATCAATTGTGTAAATTAGTGATTAAAATCCCCCATGTTTTTAAATTCTGAAAGTGCCTAAGGGGAATTCCAGTTTGGTATCACCACAATGTTTATAAGCTAAGATTCTTTACAAGCCCCTGCTGGACTACATGTAAGCATTTCTTTAAAATAAATAAATAAATAAAACAAACAAACAAAGCAACCTAGGAGAAAAGTTTGAAACAATATAGGAGGTCCTGGACTATGTGACAGTGCTGAAGTGCTTAGGGTTTAAGAAAGGGGCCTACCAAAGATTATATGTGTATTCTATATTCAGAATACAATGCTTTAAATTCAAAACAATAACTCTTTCTAAACTCCAGTTATGGGCCAATCATGATTTGGAAACTGAGTTACAGGTGATTCAGATGAACAAGTCTATGGAAAAAGAAAAGCCCTGAAGCCTATGAGAACAGTCTGCCAAACTGATCATTGATGGATTGTTTTGACTAGGGGTGGGGGTAGGTTTAGGTTGTGGGTAGAGATAGGAGGCAAGGACAAAGGAAAACCTGTGCTATAAAAATACTAATAGATCCACTTTCACTCAGACCAATGGTATTAAAATCCCTATGCTGATTTAATTTTACCTTCTTCACTGCAAGTTATCAACCCTTTAAAGTACGAATTTAGGGCCAGATTTTTTCCCAATGTGATATCAGCAGCTAGTCAAGTTTGGAGATTTTGAAATGGTAATTTATTCAACACAATTTTCTGCCAGTCCTAGATTATAAAGTGTTAAGTGGAATCTCTATTAGCTTTAAACCTGAATTATTTTTTCATATGAGTCTAAATACCCAGGCCCTATGTTCAACAAGAGGAAAGAACACTCATAATAAGCCAAAGTTCCTCTAAGTTCCTCTCTGAACTGGCGTTTTGCAGTGTGCCTGCTTCCCCTTAAGGAAATGTTATGTAAATGACCAGGGACACAGCTCTTCATTCTGGGAGATTATGTCAGATTCAAAAGAAGAAAATATTGAGAAATATCTTCTTATGAAGGTTTAGGCATAAAAGGGTTTTTTTGTTTTTTTGGTGTAATTTTTCCTAGAATGATATAGGGCTTCTAGAAAACTTTGTTTGAAACAATATTTTTGGTGTATTTTTTTCCCCTAGAATTACATAGCACTTGTAGAAAACTTAGTTTGAAATAATGAAACATAAAATTTGAAAATGAACAAAATGCCTTTACCAAATCACTTTCCATTTTTCCCAAACAAATTGAAATTTTATTGTAGAATAAAGAACATTCAGTTTTGATATGATTTTATCACAATTATTTTCAGAGAAGCCAGTATGGAAATGTTTTTCATTTCCCTGAAAATTTTAAACACATGAATATCTATGTTCACACAGACCAGTGATTCTTAACAGGGGGTGGTTTTGTCTTCCCACCACCTACCTCCAACCCTTAGGAGATGTTTGCCATTTTCTGTGGACATTTTTGGTTGTCATAACTGGTGGGGTGTGGGGGCAAGGTTTGCTGCTGGTAGGTAGAGGTCAGGGATGCTGCTAAACATCCCACAGTGCATAGAATAGCCCGCTCCTCCCCTTGATATAGATGTATCTTTGTTTCTCTTTATTTGAAATATGCAATGTACCACAAGGGCCTTGGTATACAGAGAGAAAACAATTTAACATAAATTCTGCTGTCTACACTTCTGGCACCCTAGATTATGCCATAGTCCATTCTTGCATGGACTTTTACAATAGCCTCCATGCTTCGACTCCTGACCCCTCTACTCCACTCTCTACAGGGACAGCTAGAGTATATTTAGATGACCAGTGGTTTCCCACTGCTGTTGTCCATGTTATTAAGGTCGTTTTCCTATGAGACCCTGTACGATTTGCCTCCTATCCACCTTGGTAGTCTCACTCACACCAAGCATCCATTGCTCTCACCTCCAGCCATGCTGGTCTTCTTTCAGTCGCTCAAATAGCCATGATTTATTTCTTCCACCTCAGAATCTTTCAGTTTTGCCCTCATCCCTTTTTATCCCTTATAACTGTCAGATCTAATCTCAGTTCCAGGAAGTCTTCCTTAACCTATCTTCACTAGATGAGGTCAATCTGCTATAAGCTCTCATAGCCCCTCTATACGTTTTTAAAAAAAATAATGCTGTCTCTGCCCCTTGACTCTAAGCATCATGAGGGCAGGGTCACTACCTACCTAATTTGCTCATTGTTGTCTCTTCAAAACCCAGCACAGTACCTGATATAGTACCTCAATTTCTATTATTAAATGAATGAATTCCAGGTTTTGCCCTCTGGGATAGTTAACCCAACTAATGGGGGTTGGAATAAATGTCTTTTATGTTTGTTTATCAGTATACTTTAATGCATCTGCTTGCTAAAGAAGGGGAAATGCTGAAAGACATAGCTTACACGGGAAGAGTGGAGGTAAAGTATGAAATTGCTTTGCATAATAAAATATGAATTCGAAGGTTTGGCGTGAGAGGTGATGTAGAGGAAGGAAATATAAACTGGAAGCTATATATGAAAAAGATAGAGATATTCTCTGTGATAGAGACTAACTACTAGATTTTAGGAGAGTAATAGTAATGATTTTAAAGTTGTTTCCTGTACTGTGCAGCTCTGTAACCCTTTATTATTAAAACAAACTCCAGTATAACTTTTGTACACTCAGCCTCGTGAAATGGAAGTAATCCAGGCTGTGCCCAATCTTTGGAAACAAGAAGGAAAAAGACATCAGAGAGGAGCAGAGTCTGGTATCTCAACAGACACAGGAAATCGTACTCTCTAGATGCAAACAGTGTATTATTTCTACTGAAATAAATGATATGCCATTTAAATATAAATTTGCCAAACTCTTCCTAACATCTTATTAAATTAGGCTGGTAATACTTTTCTGAGGATATTATTTCTGAGTATGGTAATCATAGCAGAACATGTGCATCACAATTTAGCTCTTTATCATATCAACATAACAGGTAACATGAAATAGTTCATTAAATGTTTCAGAATGAATTCCTCTCGTCATGTTGCTACTGTAGCACTTTGTACCTGTGTGTTTTACCACTTACTGCATGGTATTATAATTATACCCTCATATGACTGACTGTCCCACCATGATATGAGTGACTTGAGGGCAAGGGCTCACTTCTGTATTGAATGGTACAGAACGAATTCATGAATGAATGCATGGGTGGATGGTGGATGCATGTATGGACGGATTAATGATCAACTAAATAAGGCTTGCCTGTCATATTCATTTTTTACACCTTCACAGGTGGGACTTGGTTGACTGTTTCTTATTTCCACTTCATTCATGTATTTAGCATATATTTCTTGAGCACTTGCTGTGTGCCAGGCACCACACTGGTCACAGGAGATAAAGCAGAGCAAAAGATAGGAAAAATCCCAGTCTAGTGAAACTTGGTATTTCTAGTGGGGGAGAGGACACTAATGAAAAAACAAGTAGTGAAAAATGCACTGGAGAGAATAAAGCAGGATCTTGTGAGCAGAGACCTAGGCTGGAGGTGAGGGGCTTCTCGATTGGGAACATTTGAACAAGATGGGGAATCAGTAGTGTAAAGATCAGAGGGGCAATTATTCCAGGTGGAGGAAATGGCCAGTACTCGGCCGATTCAAAGGACAGGGAAAGGACAGTGCACGACCGGGACATGGTGAATGAGAAGCAGTGTGGCGGGGCATGAGGAGACAGAGGAGCTAGCCTGAAGTGGGCCATGCTAAGGGGTTTGGATTTTACTTTCCATACGGTGGGATACCTTTGGGAGGTTTTTAGAAGGAGAGTCAGATGGTTTGATTAAGGTTTTAAAAATACCTCTTTGGTTGTTGTGTGTAGATTAAATTACAGGTGTGAAGATAGCTGGCTACTGCACTAGTCTAGGTGAGAGGACAGGAGGAAAGCAACAAAGGGGGTGAAAGGTAGATTTTTTTAAAAAGGAGGTACCCGGGATTGAACCTAGAACCTCGTATATGGGAAGCAGGTGCTCACCACTGAGTTACATCCACTCCCCAAAGAGTAGATTTTTGATGTAGAATAGATAGGACTTCCTGGCAGGTTGGGTGTGAAAGGGGTAGAAAATAGTGAAATCTTTCATTCATAAATAGGCTGAACACTTGTTTTTCTTTCTGTTTCATATTTGTGTCCATAATCTCGGGGATGCCAGAACATATGCTATATTGTGTTCTCTGCTGCTAAATTGTTTAAGAACTGGATTTGAAAAGTTGATGAGATCTAGTGAAAGAAGTAGCACCTGCTTTACAGTTTTGTTTTGTTTTTTAAAGGAGGTACCAGAGATTGAACCTAGGGCCTTGTACTTGGGAAGCAGGTGCTGAGCCACTTGAGCTACATCCACTTCCCTAAAGTATTAAAAGTAAAATAGGTTTACTGGTCTTGGCCAAGCTATTTGCTATTTTTTAAAAATTGAGACTATTCTTTAGTTTAGATTTACAATATACCTTATGACTGAGATTCAGGGAGCACAACTGCAGACTGAATTTGTACTGAAAGTTTTCTAGAAGTGAGTTTATGACTGCCTGTTGTGGTCCGAGTATTTGAGTAGCAATTGAATTTTATAAGCTCTGCATTCATTGTCAGTACCAATTACATGCTACAAATGCAATTTCCTAACTCACTGTAATCATTTGTGGCTTTGTAATTATATTGCAAACTAGATGTTCTAAATCTTTTTTAGAAATACTAACTGCAGTCTTCTTTTATATTTTGTATAGAAACATAGAGATTATTTTTACATAATTTTTAAAACATTCACAGCTTTTAATGAATGGAGATGTAGGCAAAAATGAAATTTAAGCATTAGCTCTTCAGGAATATTAAAGTTTACATTTGTGTTATGTTCTAAGCAAGGTTGAGTGCAACAAAATGGTCTGTTTGCTGTATGATTCACAAATGTATGAGAGTAGACTGCTGTAGCTACGAGAAAGATCTATTTATTTTGCTGTGTAATGTGATCAGATGTGCTTAAAATGCAACAGAGAAGCTACACATATCTTACCTGAATCTGGGAGCACCAATGAGAAGCAGTTGTGTCTGGTGATCATCAAATTGCTCACTACACAAGGTTGCTTGTAATATATTATCTATTTATCCATATTTTAAACAAGGATGCCCCCAGCTCCAGCTTTATCCATATACACTTTTGGGGAGCATATGAGTATGCACATCTTTCTTATCAGATGTGAAAACTGTTCCAGGAAGATAGAGCAGGTCCCAGACTGATCCTCAGGCCTGATAACCTGTCTTTTACTGTTTGCTTCTAAGCCAGGCTGTCTCTTGGGCAGAAATCATTCGGCTAGAGGGACAAATTAATCCCATAGCTGCCTGGCTTGTAAGGGTGGGACAAGGCTGGTTTCAACAACTCAACCTGAAGGAGAAACTTTTTCTTTTTAATGTAGTGAGAATCTAAGGGGATTTATCAAGATGAAAGATACCGAAGAGAGAGAAATGGAATGCCAACATTGAAGAAGAAAGGAAAACTAAGGAAAGGGGACATTCCAAGTATTTTGTGGTGGTTGTTCATTTGAGAAGTGATTTTGTAACATTTTTGGAGGGGAATTTTATATCTTCCTCTTTTCTAGATTTGGAATGCATCTTTCTATGAGAGAAGAAGGAGTTACTGTAAATGCATATCTTCCCTCCTCTTTTTGCTAAGAAAATTACCATTAAACATGTTGTTGCTGCTCCCTTATTTTGCACCAAGTGAATGTTTAAATATTTTAAAATAAACATGTTTCAGCTGGCTGCTGGGTAAGATACATTACAGCCAGGAAGAACTCAGTGAAACTGTTCAAGGAGATCTGGTTAATCTCCCCATGATTTATGCTTGCGGTAGAAACTGCACTAATATTTACACGTTAAGGCATGGTTTGGGGGAAATGGCAAGGCCTGATTGAAGTGGGAATTTGCGCAGTCAATGCCCACTAATGAAAATAGCTACAGTTCAGTACCCTTTCCAAAAGTATATTAGGTCCCTCAAATGACATATTATTTTCACATTTTTACTCTTAAACTGCAAACTTTTTTCTTTCTTTTTTTCTTTTTATGCCTACATTGAGGCTATGACTTAGCAAAAATAATTAAGCAAGATAACACTAGGCCACCTGGTAACTTCTTAAAAACATTTGATGACATTTCTTTCATAGGCTTTACTAATTAAAAATGAAAAAAAAAAAAAAAGATTTTGTTGAAGGTTATATTAAAAAAGCAATAATGATCTATGAGTTATCTTTATACTGACCGAGTAACATTGTAGGACTGTATTACTTGGTACTGTACGCACCTGAATGAGTTCTGCTGTGGTGAAGAAACTTCATACCAAAACTTACTCTGAAAATATAACTCTATTAAAGTCCCTGGGGGTTTCCATATTTAAGTGATATGTGAGCCAGTGAGACATCTCTAACACTGGCTGTCATAGTTTTACTTTCTCCTTTTTCTTGTTTTCCTTCTTTAATAGTTCTCTAACTTGTTTAGGAAGCAGAATATCCTGAAAGTCGAAGTGTACCTTGTCACGTTATAAAATGTGGATGTATTTCATTCTATAAAAAAAACCCTCCAATTTATATCTGTATATAAATATCTACATGGATATGTTATCATTTGTTTTAATTTGCTAAAGGCTGCCTGAGCCATATACCAGAAATGGGTTGGCTTTTATAATAGCAATTTATTAGGAAAGAAGCTTACATTTCCAAGGCTGTGAAAATGTCCAAATCAAGGCATCATCAGAGATGCTCTCTCAGCAAAGGTTAGCTGCTGGCGATCCTGGACTTCTGCGAAATGGCAAGGCAAAATGGTAGCCAGTCTCTGCCTTCTCCTCGGGCTCACTTTCTCTCTGAGCTCAGCTGTGGGTGATCAGGCAATGGCTTGTCTCTCCCCTCTCCTCCGGGCCTCATCTCTCCCTGGGCCTCATCTCTTCAGCTTTGGCTGCTCTACAGATTCCTGCCTCTGGCCTGTCTCTCAACCTCTCTGGGTTTCTCTGTCTTTCTGAGGCTGCAAGCGATCCTGGAATCTTCTCTCACATGGCAGGGTAAAAGGGCAACTCTCTTTCTCTGTGTGTCACTGCATGTTTCTCCCGTTTATATAAGACTCCAGCAAGAGGGGTGACACCCACCCTGGGTCATGCCTCACTGACATACTCCAATCAAAGGCCCCCAACTGAATTCAGTCCAATAAAAGGGTTCCACACCCACAGGAATGGCTTAGCTTAAAACGTAATTTTCTGGTCCACAAAAGACTCAAACCAGCACATCATTTATGCATTTTTAAATTTTTGTTTATTTTTAAAGAATATGTCATTTAAGTGTTGTAAATCACACTCCCTTGATCTTATATTTATAAGCTATTTCCTGGTTTTCAACTAGGGCTGTTTCTATCTTTTTTTCTTAGTATTTGTTTGCTATTTATTCACTCACTTTTGTCCCAAGAAGATAAAAGCTGATGTTTTAAGAAAGATTCATGGGAGAAAAACCTAAAAGTTAAAAAATTTTATCTATGTATTTGATGTTTCACCCCGAGAGTTGAGAAAATTCCATTACTTGATTTTAGCACTCAAGGCGTTAGTCCAGCCAGAATAGATTTGAGTGTTGCTTGAAAACCATTCATTTAGTTCTAAATTGAGAACCTATTATGATATCTAATTATTGCTCAGAAGAAAAAAAAAGAGGGTATTAGCATAGCCCAAGGTTAACTAGAAGGCAGCTATGGACAGGTTATTGCCCCCACCCCGAGATTGTTCCCTCCTCTGTTTGCTCATTGTTTTTGCTCCTTGTTTTTACTTGTTGTCTGCTTGTTGTTTGTTGTTTGCTCGTCTGCTCATAGTCTGTTTTTTCTTTAGGAGACACAGGGAATGGAACCTGGGACCTCCCATGTGGGAGGTGGGTGCTCAACTGCTTGAGCCACCTCCACTTCCTCTCATTTTGTTTTTGCTGGTTGTCTGCTCGTTGTTTTCTTGTTGTCTTGCTCATTGTTTTTGCTCATGGTCTGCCCATTATTTGTTTGTCTTCTTTAGGAGGCACCAGGAACTGAACGCTGGACCTCCCATGTGGGAGGTGGGAGCTCAACTGCTTGAGCCACATCCACTCCCCTGGTTTTGTTTTAATTGAACTCTATGTGCCAAGCACTGATGTAAGCACTTTCATGTAAAGTCTATAGCGTTCTGGTGGTGTCTTGCTGGAAATCTATAACTCAATCTCTGTCTCCATCACATGGCCATCTGTCTCCTTCTGTCTCCTTACTCCTACTACAGTGTTTAATTTTCCTTTACTTATTAGGAAACTAGTCATACCAGATTAAGGCTCATGCTGAAGACCCTATTTACAAATGGGTTCACAACCACAAAATGGGGGTCAGGACTTGAACACATCTCTGCAGGGGACATGATTCAATCCACAACAGGGAGTGTGGTCTGAGATGAGGACAAAGGGAACAGGAACCATATCAGGAAAAGCTTTGCAGTCTATGTAGAGTGCTTTCTATCTTAATCAGGACTTTACTCTGAATAAAGTTGAAGGCCTCAGAAGAGATCCCCCAATACATTGCACCCTTCTTCCCACCCAGGTTTAGATAATTTGTGAAATACAGGGAGAAATTTTTGACTTTCTCTGCCCTCCCATCCCTTATGTATCCCAAGAAGCAGAACAGTTTATGACACATCATAGGCCCTCAAAAATACTTGATGAGTGTATAAAGGAAGAAATGTAATTTTTAAACTTAGTACGGAAGCCAACACATTAGCTTTATTACTGATAGAGGTCCATTTGTTGGATGTTATGTTTGGTTAGTTAGTCAAGTGAACTTGTTAATAATGAACCTCAATATTAGGCAGGAAAGATCAGTGTGTTATGTGGCTGGGACAAGGCCAGCTGGAGGAAGATCTACATAATGGAAGAGCAGAGGACAGTGCCTGCTTTTTGGTGGCAGGCTCAGTTCCAAGACAGTGACAGGTCATGCCTGATTTTCCTCCTCCCATTTATCAACCAAATACATCAATCCATCTTTCCAGGAGCAAAGAGTGTCAAGGGACAGAGAGAGGACAGAAGTATGCCTAGGAACACTCCCTCCTCATGGAAACCAGGAGAGGTGGAAAAGGTGTTTCCCTCTAATGAATGAGATGGGCACACACTGGAGAATCTTGGGTAGGGAAGAAATTCTCTGCTTTACATTTTAAAAGCATTTCTTTCACTGGCCCCTCAAGATCCACTCTTCACCCTGGCCTGTATAAAAAGCTTCAAATGGTTCTTCTTGGGTGAGGTCTGGTATTCCCCCTTCTGGATTTTGGGAACTATTTCCTGTGCTTTGAGATACAACACCACTCATTTTGATTTCCCTGAAACTTGTCCTTGGCTGTTTTGTGGGGAAAAGATTATAGGGGGGCAAGTATAAAAGCAGAGTGGTTAGGAGCCTAATGCAAGAGTCCAGGAGGGAGACAATGGTGTTCTAAAGTGGAGTGGTAGCAAGAAAGCTGGTGAGAAATGGTCAGAGTCAGCATTTAGTTTGAAGGTAGAATCAACAGGATTTGCTGATGCATTGGATATGGATTTTAAGATGAAAAGGACTCCTTATTTTACAAATCTGTGGAATAGAAAGGTGCTATTTAGAGACATGACAGAGAGGGAATTGAATGTTTTTGTGTGTATGAGGCAGAAGGATATCCACCAAGAATTTGCAAGATTGCTTTAGCAAGTTTTTCCTATTGGTAGTGTTCATCTCAAAACTGTTATTCCTAGTGCCTGTTCTGTGGCCTTCTGGGTTTCCCCAATGTTTTCTAGAATGTTGTAAATATCTCCACCCGAGGGAATAAATTTTAAGCCACTCTAATTTAAAAAGCATACACTGTAAATATGCCACGCAGCCATTTTAGGAGGAGGGAAAGGGAATATTTTAAACCAAATTACCAAGGGAGGTTGCAATTGCAAAACTCTTAGTAACTATTGGCCCGTAGACCACAACACCAAATTTCTGAACACTGAATCTTCTCACTGAACCCACTGGCCATACAAATGTCTGACTGCTATATTACTGTTTGTATCTGCTAAGCAAGTCTGTAGAGCATGTTCAGTGGTACGCTGATTTTGTGTAGATGTACGTTTATCTGTCTACGTGCATAGTGAAACAAAAATTGAAAGGATATAAACCAAATTGCTAGGATTATAGGTAACTTTTACTTTCTCTTTCTTCTTGTCCACATTCAAAGCTTTCTGAAATAAACAGGTATTAGAAATTTTTAAAAAAATTTTTATTAGAGAAGTTGTGGCTTTACAGAAAAATCATGCATAAAATACAGGATGCACATATACCACCCTATTATTAAGACCTTGCATTGGTGGTATGGTACATTTGTTACAATTGATTAAAGCACATTTTCATAATTGTGCTATTAACTCTATTCTTTGTTTAACTTAGGGTTCACTGTTTGTGTTGTGCAGTTCCTTGGATTTTTAAAAATTTATTTATTCTAGTGGGAAGCCAATGTGGCTCAAGCAGTTGGACAACCGTTTACCACATGGGAGGTCCCAGTTTCGGTTCTTGGTGCCTCCTAAAGAAGACAAGCAAGACAGCAAGCTGACATGACAGACTGGCGTGGCGAGCTGACGCAACAAGATAATGCAACATAGAGACATAACAAGGAAACACAATAATGAAAGACACAACAAGCAAGGATCTGAGGTGGCTCAAGCAAATAGGTACCTCCCTCTCACATGAGAGGTCCCGGGTTCGGTTCCAGGTGCCTCCTAAAAAGAAGACGAGCATGTAACGAATAGACACAGAGAGCAGACAGCAAGCACAAACACCGGGGGTAGGAGGGGAGAAATAAATAAATCTTTTCTTAAAAAATTTATTCTAGTAACATATATATGGCTAACATTTCCCCTTTTAATGAAATTCATATACATAATTTGTACTTTTAATTACACTCACAATGTTGTACTACCATCACCACCACCCATTACCAAAAAGTTTCCATTATCCCAAATAGAAACCCTGTGCATTATAAGTCTTAATTCTCTATTCCCCAGCCTATCTTCGGGCCCTGCTAGCCTATGGTCTAGACTCTCACACTATGAGTTTGTTTATTCTAGTTATTTCATATCAGTGGGATCATACAATACTTGACCTTTTGTGTCTGCTTATTTCACTCAACATGATGTCTTCTAGGTTCATCCATGGTGTTGCATGAATCAGACCTTCATTCTTTTTCATGGCTGAAAAATATTCCATGGTATATATATACCACAAGTGTTAGTCAGCCAAAGGGGTGCTGATGCAAAATACCAGAAATCAGTTGGTTTTTTATAAAGGGTATCTATTTGGGGTAGAAGCTTACAGTCACAAGGCCCTAAAGAGTCCACCTCAAGGTACCATAAGAGGTGCTTTCTTACCTTGAGTCTGTTGCCACGTGTTGATGCAAGATGGCAGGCAATGCCTGAGAAGGTTCAAGCTTACTCTTCCTCTTAAGGCTCCATGGTCCCACCTTCTTCCAATATCAGCTGTAGGCTGGGATAAGTCTCGTTTCTCTCCTGGGGTTCCTTTCTCCTGGGCTCAGCTGCTCTGCTCTCTCCACAAGGCCAGGTGTAAACTATCAGGCAAATGGCTCATCTCTCTTCCCGGGGCCACTGCCATGTCTAACGGAGGCTTCTCTCTTTCCTCAGGTATCTGCTTCTCTGTGTATTTACTTCCCGGGGCTCCAGCATTAAAAAACTCCAACCTCCCTTCTATGCGGTGCAGTTTCTCTGTGAGTCCCTGCTCACCAAGAGGGTGGGGATCCAACATCCTACTGACATGGCCCAATCAAAGCTTTAATCACAACTCTGTCAAGTAAAAGTGAAACCTCTGAATCCAATATAATCTAATATGCCCAGAGCAACAGACCAATTCACAAACATAATCCAATATCTATTTTTGGAATTCATAAACAATATCAAACTGCTACACACCACCCTCTGAATTCCAAAAAGACATTACAATATTCAAAAAAACCTTATTTCAGTAGCAATACTAAGTACAAAATCATATTACAATCAGTTTATGGAAATACAGTTTGTCTTGGGGCCAAGTTCCATCTGCTGTAGACCTCTGGAACTTACAAAGCCATTTATCTGCTTCCAATACACAAATGGACAACAAAAGATAAACATTTATATTGCCATAAGGAGAAATTGGGAGGGAAACATGAGTTTACAGATCCGTAAACCTGCAGGGCATACTTCATTAGATGTCAAAGTTGGAGAGTCATTCTTGTTTTTTAAAGATTTATTTATTTATTTATTTATTCCCCCCTTGCCGCTTGTGCTTGCTGTGTCCATCCGCTGTGTGTCTTCTCCGTGTCTGCTTATCTTCCCCTCGCTGTGAGGTCCCGCTGCATCATCCCCTCGCGCCACGCGGGTAGGCCTGCCCTCACAAGGAAGCCCGGGGAAGCGAACACGGGGCCTCACACATGGTAAACGGGGGCTCTATTGGTTGAGCCACACCCGCTTCCTGTTGTGAGGGCTTGCTGCATCAGCCCACTAGGCTGCGCGGGCCGGCCTGCCCTCACAAGGAGGCCCCGGGAAGCGAACCCGGGGCCTCCCATATGGTAAACGGGGGCTCTATCGACTGAGCCACTCCCGCTTCCCAAGTCATTCTTAAGATGATGGTTTCTTCTCCCTGGGGCCACATGGGTCCCCATCCTTTCCACAGGCTTGCCCAATGGCCATTTTCTTATTTCCACCCTCATCAAGCATCTGGGTGTCGACTAAGCTCCAGACCTTACCCACCAAGTGCATTGGGGTGATGGCCACACTTCACCCAATCTTTGGGTTAGAGTCTTAACCCCCCTAGTACAGAGAAGTGAAGACAAAATCCTCCCTAACCTTTGGCATACAGGCCCAACCCTCTCAGATCAACGAGTTGGTGACCTGGGCCTTCCTTAATCCATGGGGGACAGGTCAACCCCACTCAGATCTATGGGGCATCAACTTCAACCTCCCTAATCCCTGGGAAATGTGCTCCACTCTCTCTGTACCCTGGGGTGGCAAAACTCTCCCTGAACATCAGGTGGGAACACCACATTTTATTTATCTATTCATCAGTTGATAGACACTTCGGTTTCTTCCATCTTTTGGCAATTGTGAATAACTGCACTAAGAATATCAGTGTGCAAATATCTGTTCAAGTCCCTGATTTCATTTCTTATGGGTAGACACCTAGAAGTGGGAATGCTAGGTCATATGGTAATTCTGTACTTAATTTTCTGAGGAACTGTGAAACTGATTTCCACAGTGGCTGCACCATATTATATTCCCACCAACAATGTGTAAGTATTCCTATTTCTTCACACCTTCTCCAATATTTGTAATTTTCCACATATTTAATAGTAGCCATTCTAGTTGGCATGAAATGGTATTCATGGTTGTTCTGATTTGCATTTTCCTAATGGCTAATGATGTTGAGCATCTTTTTATGGGCCATTGGTCCATTTGCATATCTTCTTTGGACAAATGTCTATTCAAATCTTTGGCCCATTTTTAATTGGGTTGTTTGTCTTTCTGTTGTTGACAGATTTCTTTATAAATTCTGGGTATAAAACCCTTATCAAATATGTGGTTTCCAAATATTTTCTCCCATTTTATTGTCATTTCACTTTCATGATAAAGTCCTTTGAGGCACAAAAGTTTTAATTTTGATGGGGTCCCATTTATCCATTTTTTCTCTTGTTCCTTGTGGTTTGGGTGTAAAGTCTGAGAAACCACTGCCTAATACAATGTCCTGAAGATGCTTCCATATATTTATTTCTCGGAGTTTTATAGTTCTGGCTCTTGTATTTGGATCTTTGATCCATTTTAGTTGATTTATGTATATGGTGTGAGATAGGGGTCCTACATTTTTTAAATTAATTTTTTTGTGTGTGTGCAAATGTTGAAGAGACAGTTCTTTTCCAATTAAGTGGTCTTTGCCTCCTTGTCAAAAATCAGTTGGCGATTGTAACCATTGGGGAATTTGATGTAATTATGAATTCCAAAAATATAATTGGATCATGCCTGTAATCTAATCTGTTAATCTGGGCATGATTGAATTATGATGAGGGTGTTGACTGGGCCAGGTCAGTCAGTAGGGCATTGAGCCCCACCCCCTGGTGGGTTGGGAATTGAATATAAAAGGCAAGGCAAAGAACAGAGGAGAAGCAGTCTTTCAAGAAGCAGCTTTGATGTTCGAAAGAAAGCCCCAGGAGAAGAGAAGTGAACTGTTTGCCTGATCGCCTACAGCTGACCTTGTGGAGGAAACAGGAGCTAAGCCCGGAGAGAAACGCAGCCCCGGGAAGAGAGGAACTCAAGAAGCCTGAACCCTGGGCAAATGTCGGCAGCTGTCTTGCTCCAACATGTGACAATGGACTTTGGTGAGGGAAGAAACTTATGCTTTATGGCCTGGTAACTGTGGACTTCTACCCCAAATAAATACCCTTTGTAAAGACCAACCCATTTT
>JAQZBX010035604.1:0-13855 GCA_029593785.1 Cabassous unicinctus
AAAAAAAAACACCATCAGTAAAGCAGAGAAGGAGATTTGAAAACAATCAGGAGGAAACATGTAGTCATTTGCTCATATTTTATAATAAAGCAAACATCTCTATTGTCCATAGCCTAAAGCATAAAATTAAAATGCAAAGAAATAGAGGTTAAACCTATTTCATAAAATGTGAAAAACATTTAAGCAGCTAAAAAAGATGACAAATCTGAATTTTCTTAGAGAAAATCAAACAAAGGCAAACATAAATACACAAAGCACATATATAGAAACTACTATGGTTAAATATGAAAAGAATATTTCTCAAAAGCATTGCAGTGCATGGTTAGAATTTCTGCTCTTTCCACAGTAACAGGGAAATTGACTATAAATGAGGATTTGAGAGGAGTGTGTGTGACATAATTTTCCCTGTATCAATGTTTTTGTGTTTCTATTTGTTTCAAAATGCAATTTTACTGAGATATATTTATACTCCATACAATCCATCTCAAGTGTACAGTCAATGGCTTTTGGTATAATCACAGTGTTGGAGTTCATCATCACAATAAATTTTAGAATACTTCATTATTGCTCAATTACTCCTTTAAACCCCCTATTGTTGACACTTAGTATTGATGTGGACTTTATGACAATTGAAAGAATTTTGAAACCTTAAGTTTAACTAGAGTCCATAGTTCACATTAGGTGTGTTTTTTCCTCATAAACCACCCTTTTATTAACACCTTGTAATAGTGACATACAATTGTTATAGGTCAAGAAAGAACATACTTATATTTGTACTGTTAACCACAGCCATCATCCACTACAGGGTTCACTGTGTTATAAAGTCCCATGTTTTATCCACTAGCTTTCTAGTGACATACATGACCCTAAAGTTCTCCTTTCAACCACAGTCACACAAAATTAAACACTGTTAATTATACTCACAATAATGTTCTACCATCAGCTCTATCCATTTCCAAATATTTACAATCAACCTAAGTAGAAATTCTGTACAAATTAAGCATTAGCTCCTCATTCTCTACCTCATTCAATCTACTGGTAACTTATATTCTAAATTCAATCTCCATGAGTTTGCTTATAATTAGTTCCTATTAGTGACATCATACAATATCTATACTTTTGTGTCTGGCTTATTTCACTCAAAATAATGTCCTCAAGGTTGATCCATGTTGTCTCATGCATCAAGACTTCATTCCTTCTTACAGCTAAGTAGTATTTCATGATATTGTGAGTACATATTTTCATTATCCATTCATTGGTTGATGGACACCTGGGTTGTTTCCATCTTCTGACAGTTGTGAATAATTCCACTATTAAAATCAGTATATAAATATTTATTCACATCCCTGCTTTCAGTTCTTCTGTGTATATACCTAGTAACAGGATTGCCAGATCGTATGGAAATTCTACTCTTAGCTTCCTGAGGAACCACCATACTGCCTTTCCACAGCAGCTGCACCATTTTACATTCTTACCAGCAATGAATGACTGTTCCTATTTCTGCACATCTTCTCCAACACTTGTAGTTTCCTATTTTTTTTAAATAGTGGTCATTCTTGTAGGTGTTTCATGATATCTCATTGTGGTTTTAATTTGCAGCTCCCTAATAGTGATGTTGAGCATTTTTTCATGTGCCTTTTAGCCCATTTGTATATTCTCTCTTGAAAAAAAATGTCTACTCAAGTCTTTGGCCCCTTTTTAAATTGGGTTGCTTGTCTTTATATTGTTGAATTATAGGATTTCTGTATATATTCTGGATATTAAACCCTTATCAGATATGTAGTTTCCAAATCATTTCTCCTAATTAGTAAGCTGCTTTTCACTTTATTGATAAAGACTTTGAAGCAAAAAGTTTTCAATTTTGAGGAGGTCTCATTTATTTATTTATTTATTTATTTATTTATTTATTTATTTATTGCTTGTGCTTTGTGTGTAAATTCTAAGAAAATATTGCCTACTACAAGATCCTGTTATAAATAATATATAAAATAATGCTAACTTATTATTTTCTCTACACATATAGAGGTTTAATTTTATAGATATAAGTATAGGTTCTAACAAATGTTTCTAAAAGAATACATATTCTTTTATCAAATATAATTATCATTATACTTCTATGCATACATATATTTATAATTACTAATGTTCTTAAAAAATAAACATTTTTCTCAATGCACCATTTAAACTTTAAAAATAAATTGTAAAAATCCTGACATTTTATCCTTAAACAATTTAGAATATATCTGATAAGACCAGGCTATCTCCAACAAAATCACAATATCATTCACACTCCCAAAGTTAATGTCAACTTTAATCTAACATTACAAATGCTATATGTATACATGTATAAAATATTACATATTACACAATATCATATGCCTGTCTAAATATGTTATAAAATATCATAAATAATAAATGTAATGTTATATTAATCATTCACCATTCAATAAATTATGGTTCTTCTAACCAAAGAAACATTAAGTCACATTAAAGACTGAAGAGTATGTTTCTCTCTAAACTAACATTTGCTGATTTATGTAATATATATTTAAAGTAAAATAAAAGACAAATAGCAAATGACATTTATAGCAGGCTTCTTTTCATGTAAGAAAGAATGGAATAAAAGAAAAAAATGATTTTACATGTACACAGATACATACACATATACACACTCATAATATTTTTTATTAGAGAAGTTGTGAGCCTACAAAATAATCATGCATAACATACAGGATTCCCATACATCAGTCTACCACCAATACTTTGCATTGTTTTGGAACATTTGTTACAAATAATGAAGAATGCAATCAAAACATTACTGCTAACGCTAGTCCATAGCTTACTGTTGGTGTATTTTTTCCATAAATCCACTCTATTATTAACACCATGTTAACAGTATTCTACATTTTTATAGTTCCTGAGAGAAAGTTGTAACATTCAGACTGTTAACCACAATCCGTCATCCAGCAAAGGGTTCACTGTATTTTATAGTCCCAAGCCTTGTACAATCCATCCAAATTCTATACTCAGTGGCTCTCAGTTTGATCACAGAGTTGTGCTCTCATTACTTCACTCAATTTTTGGATGTTTTCATAGCTCCAAAAGGAAAAAAAATCCCATACCTTCTTTTTTTAATATATTTTTTATTTTTTAAAAAAAATACTTTAGATCACATAAATGTTACATGAAAAATATAGGGGATTCTCATTTGCCCCACTCCCTACCCCTCCCACACTTTCCAACATTAACAACAGCCTTCATTAGTGTGGTACATTTGTTATAATTGATGAACATACATTGGAGCATTGTCACTAAGTATGGCCCTACTTTGGAATTTAACCTCCCCGTGTGACAGAGTTGGAATGGTTTGTGTTTTCTCTACACATGGCTCTTCTGTCCCATCTATTTGAACCTACAGTTAGTACTAGATTTGATAGGTGTATGTCCAAGAGACTTAAATCTTTGGGCTGTCAAAGTTCCAGTTGTGCCCTGAATCTCAACAGAGTTGCATCATCTACTTTCCAGTTCACTAGACTCACCCAGGACAGAAAACAAGGAGATGATGGGCAATGTCCACTCCAAGGAACAGAGAGAGTCTGCAATTGCAAGTAAGGTAGTCCCATCCGTCAGCCCCATGGGATCTAAGCCCCCTATCAATTAGAGGCAGAGTGGGCATCACCATCCCAGCATCCTCAGGATAGGGGGATGAACGATGTACTACAGTAGACATCAGATAATCCTGAAAAATCCACAACAAAGCTACTAGAATTAATAGACCAGCACAGCAAAGTGGTGGGATACAAATTAATAGGGAAAAATAATAATGTTTCTATGTACTACTGATGTGTAATCTGAGGAGGAAATCAGAAAAAAAAGTTCCATTTACAATAGCAACATAAACAATCAAATATTTAGGAATAAACTTGACCAAGCATATAAAGAACCTGTATTCAGAAAACTACAAAATATTGTGAAAAGAAACCAAAGAATATTTCATAAACAGAAGGACATTCGGTGTTCATGGATCAGAAGACTAAATATCATTAAGATGTCAATTCTACCCAAATTGATTTACAGATTCAATGACATCCCAAAAAACTCCAAAAGCCTTTTTTGCAAAAATTGAAAAGCCAAAATCAAATTTATTTGGAAGGGTAAGGGGCCCAAAATAGTAAAAAATGTCTTAAAAAAGAATGAAGTTGGAGTATTCTTGCTTCCTGATTTAAAGCATATTACTTAGGTAGAGTGGTAAAAGCATCATGGTACTGGTGTAAAGATAGAAAGATTGACCAATGGAACTGATGAGAACTCAGAAATTGACCCTCACATCTACACCCAAGTTATTTTTGACAAGGGTATAAAGCCCATCCAGTTGGACCAGAAGATTCTATTCAACAAATGATGCTAGGAGAACTGGACAGCT
This sequence comes from Cabassous unicinctus, assembly GCA_029593785.1. Classification (NCBI taxonomy): domain Eukaryota; kingdom Metazoa; phylum Chordata; class Mammalia; order Cingulata; family Chlamyphoridae; genus Cabassous; species Cabassous unicinctus. The sequence goes on from JAQZBX010035604.1 coordinate 4,424, forward strand.
ATAACCAAAAGAAAGAATGAGACCCCTTTCTCACACCTTATACAAAATTTAACTCAAAATGGATCAAAGACCTAAATATAAAAGCAACATCCATAAAAATTCTAGAAGAAAATGTCAGAAAACATCTTCAAGACCTTGGGGTATGTGGTAGTTCATTAAAGCTTACACCCAAAGCATGCTTGAGTAACAAAAGGAAAAAAAAAATAGACAAATGGGACCTTCTAAAAATTAAACACTTTTCCAGCTCAAAGCACATTGTCAAAAGGTTGAAAGGCAGCCAGCTCAATGGTAGAAAATATTTGGCAATCACATATCCGATTAGGGTTTAATATCCATGATATATAATGAAATCATACAGCTCAACCATCAAAAGACAAACTATCTGAATAAATATTGGGCAAAATACTTGAAAAGACAGTTCTCCAAAAAAGAAATACAAATGTTAAAGAAACACATGAAGAAAAGTTCAACATCTCTAGCAACTAGGGAAAAGAAAATAAAACTACAATGAGATATTTCACACCTATTAGACTGGCTGTTATAAGAAAGCTGGAAAATTGTAAATTTTGGATTGAATGTGGAGAGATAGGAATGCTTATTCACTGCTGGTGGGAATGTAGAATGGTACAGCCACTGTGGTGGACTGTTTGGTAGTTCCTAAGGAAGTTGAATATAGACTTGCCATGTCTATACCCACAATACCATTGGTATGTATATACCCAGAAGAATTGAGAGCAGTGACATGAATAGACATCCGTACACTGATGTTCATAAAAGTTGGAAACAACCCAGGTGTCCATCAACTAATGAATGCATAAACAAATTCTGGTAAATACAGACAATGGAATTTTATGCAGCAGTAAGAAGAACTGGAGTCATGAAGCATATGACAACTTGGATGAACCTGGAAAATATTATGTTGAAGGAAGCAAGCCAGACACAAAATGACAAATACTGTATGATTGTGTTACGAACTAAATATATTATGTAACCTTAGGGAATTTATAATTAGAATATACCTTACTTAAAGCAGACTGAGCATAGAGAATGGAAAGCTGAGAGTTAATTTGTACAGAATTGGTTAAAAGGTTTTTTGTAAATCTTTGGAAATGAATGGTAATGGTGAGAGCACATCATGGTGTTTGTGAGTAGCAGGGCTGTTATATGGATATGATAGTGGTTGAAAGGAAAACCAAAGGACATTTATATTACTAGAGAGAAAGCAAAATAAATGTAACATGGGACTGTATAGCATAATGAAACCTCATGTAAAATAAAAATATGGGTGATATTGCATATACAAGACTGTTTTTACAATACCTTAATATCAATATACTAGAGAGAAGGAAACAGAATAGCAGCAATGTACGGCAGGGGAAGCATAGAGAGATTGAGAGGTGATGAGTTTTGTTTATTAGTTTGGTTGGTTGGTTCTGGTTTTTCATTATTATTATTACTGGAATAATGAAAATGCTCTAAAAAGGATTGGAGTTATGAATGCCCAGCTTTGTGATTATATGGAATACCATTGATTGTATACTTTGGATGGTTTATGCCTTATTAATATGTATCAATAAAATTCATCTGTTTAAAAAACATTTAAACCTTCAAAAAAAAGTAAATAGCAAATGTGCTCCAAAATGTAAGTGAATTAATAAGAAAAATGTCTTAGAAAATATTATTTACAAAATAAAATTTACAAAAAATTTACAAAAAATTTTTTTAAGGAAAAAAAATCTGTAGCATATTGGTGCTCACCTGTCACAACCCTTGTTCTGGCTTGTCCTTTTGTTTAAATTCTGAATTTTACCCACTGGCTGCATCTGAATTTCTTTTGCACATAAAGACTCCAGTTATAAGCATTAAATCCCACCCTGATTCAATTTGGCCTAATCTTAATAGGATATTCAGAGATCCTATTCACAAATGAGTTCACACCTGAACTAATAACATTTCCCAAGGTCCTGTTTACAAAAATGTTCACTCTTGGAGGAATGCAAATTATGACTTGAGCATAACTATATAGGGCACATAATCCAATTCCCAGAATCATAACCTCCCTGGAATTAAAGAGATATAGATGGCACAAAATGAAAGGAAAATGAGGTCACGGGAGAACCATGGAAGCAGAGGTCAGGGAAGAAGAGATTTCCTCTAGTGAAGAGAGAAGGCCTTCCATGCAGCATGTGGATAGGCCTGGGCTTGTACTGCAGTATGTGGAAAGGCAGGCCTTCTGCCTAGTTTCTTGGAGACTGTGGGGCATATGCTCCAGCCTTGGAGATAAGCAGATCACTACTCCCCTTCTTGGGAAATGTGGAGCTGCTGCTTCAGCAGGCCCAAAGGACAAGGCAAAAAACACAGATAAACCGTAGACCTTGCAAAAGAACGGAGTTAGCCCTGCTGGGTTTTGTACTTGCTTGGGCCTCATGACATCATTTTCCTTACAGTTTCTTCCTTCAGAAAAGGAAATATCTATTCTACACTTGTACTACCATTGCATTTTAGAAGAAGATAGCTTCCAGGAAACATAGTATACAGTCCATGCAGAGAAACAAAGACAAATATTGACAGCAGAATTCTTACTGGGATTGATGTAAAGCAGGGGTTCTTAAATTTTTTCCTTACATGGACCCCTTTGCGAGTCAGGTAAAAAATCACAAACCCCTTACTAAATCCACACTTTATGTGCATTATTTAATAAATATATCACACCCACACCAACATGTCCCCACAAGAATAATATTTAATTGAATTTAAACTCAAGCTCACAGACCCATTGCTAAGAACCCCTAATACAAAGGCAGTGGCCACCTGAGGTTCTGAGGGGAGGGAGAGGGAAGAATAGGCATAATATGGGGGTATTTTGGGGACATTGAAATTGTCCTGCATGACATTGCAATGATGGATACAGGCTTGTATACATTTTGTCATAACCTACAAAATTGTGTGGGGCAGAGTGTAAACTGTAATGTAAAATATAGTCCACAGTTAGTAGCAATGCTTCAGTATGTGTTCATCAATTGTAACAAATATAACACACTAATGAAAGATGTTATAAATGTGGGAAAATGTGGGTGGTAGAGGGGGAGGGGTGTATGGGAATACCCTATATTTTTTACATAATATTTATGTAATCTAAAATTTCTTTATAAATTAAATATAAATGTGTATATAGAATAACATTTGAGGGATCAGATGTGGCTCACACAGTTGAGTGTCTGCTTCCCACATGAGTGGTCCTGTGTTCAGTTTCCGGTGCCTCCTAAAAACAAATAAAACAGGGAGTGCATGTGGCTCAAGCAATTGGGTGCCCCCTCCCACATGGGAGGCCCCAGTTTCAGGTCCCATTGCCTCCTAAAGAGGATGAGCTGATGCAACAAGCTGACACAATGAGCTGATGCAACATGCAACTGAGCAGGGAACAGATGTGGCTCAAGTGGTTGTGTACCTGCCTCCCACATGGGAGGTCCTGATTTCGGTTCCCAGTGCCTCCTAAAGAAGATGAGCAAACACAATGAACAGAGAGATGAGGAAGCCATCTCGGCGGGGGTGTGTGTGTGAAATAAACAAACCACCAAAAAACCAACTCAGGGAAGCTGTTGTAGCTCAGTGGTTAAAACACTGGCTTCCATGATACAAAGTTCTGGGTTCAATCCCCAGCTTCTGTACCTCAAAACAAAACAAAACAAAACAAAACAAAACAATAAATAAAAGAATTACATTTGATACAAATAAATTACAAAAGTGAAGATAAATTAAAGAATATTAAAATCACACAAAAGTGGGAATAATTCACCATGACAAGATCCATACTATAAAAATGCTAATTGAAATATTTGAGGGAAAATATCATGATATGCTTTGGAAATATAGACTTACACAAATGAATGAAGAGCACCAGAAGTGGTAAAATTATCTGTAAATATATGACAGATTTTGTTCTTCATGTATATATAAAGTGATATATTATCACATGAAATTATACTGAGAGGAGCTAAATATATATAATATAAGCTCTAAATCAAAAATCAACTTTAGAAAATTATATATATGGCTAAAAACCAGTAAGAAGATAATCCAAATGAAGCCTGAAAAAGAGGAAATAGAAAACAAAGAATAGAAGGAACAACAACAACAAAATAAAAAACAGTACAATATATTTAACCCTTAAACACATCAATAATTAAAATTAATTTATATAGTAAAACACCACAATTAAAGGCAGAGAATCTGGCATAAGATTAAAAAGTGATCCCATATTCTATGCTGCCTTCAAGAAATTCACTTTAATAGAAAGATGCAAATAGGTTAAAAGTAAAAGGATATGTGAATATATATATGCTAACACAAACTTTTAAAAGCTGTATTGGTTATATCAGTAACAGAAAATGTAGACATTGAAGCAAACACCAGACATAAAGGATGTTATTTCATATTGGTAAAAGAGTCAGGCAATGAAGATGACATAAAAGTATGCAGCATTAACACAGCAAAAAATAACCAGAAAAGCTTCAAAAGACATAAAGCAAACCAGTAGAATAGCCATATGAAGAATTAGGCTCAGATATTTCAATATCCCTCTATTCTTCTGATACCTGAGGCCAAAGAGCATATTCTGTACAGTTTCAGCATTTTGGACTTAGTGCAGACTTCCTTATGGCCCAGAATATGGTAAAATTTAATAAATGATCAATGTTTATTTGGAAAGAAAACATGTTTTGCACATTTAGGTAGAGTGTCATATGAATGTCAATTTGGGAAAGTTAATAAATTACATACTCAAATCTTATATTAATCCTTACTTTTTAAGAGGATTTATGAGTTGTAGTGAGCCATATCTTAAACTGTTTAAATATGATGGCATTTCTCAATTTCTCCATTTTATTTTAATAATTGCTGCAGATATTGCCAAGCTATATAATTATGTGTATACAATGTTTTCCCACTTCATTTGAATAAATATTTCAAAATGAGCTTTCTAAATTCTATAGGAAATGATCACAATTTTCTTTAAGGCATTGGTGTCCAAATTAAATTGTACATTATATGATTGTTTACACATTACAAGCTACACAATATATTTATATATTTGGTATCTGTTCATGTCCTTTTTTTAAAATTAGAGAAGTTGAAGGTTTACAGAAAAAACATGCAGAAAACACAGATTTCTCAAATACCCCTCTGTTATTTACACCTGCATCACTGTGATACCTATGTTACAACAGATGGAATGATATTAATATAATTATACTAATAACTATAGTCCATAGTTTACATTAGGATTCCCTGTGTCATACAGCACTATGTTGTTGTTGTTTTTAATTTTTATTCTAGTAATATTTATATCACCTATAATTTTCCATATCAACCACAATATATTTCTACAATTACTGATATATAGATAATGTATAAATGTTCATACATGTATGTAATGGAACATACTCTGCATGACTTTAATTTGAATGGTATATAGTAAAAAAAAGTGTGCAGATGATACTATAATTTGCAAATATTATAATTCACTGACTAACAATATATCAGTGCCCTGTGATAAAATCAGTATTGGAAGTAGTAGAAAAGGTGATACTTATTTTAACGAGTGAAAATCATGACCCCATTTACAAAACTGAACTGTGATATCACAGTGATTATATGTAAAAAATAAATAAGTTTTGGAAATTTATCAAATATGGCAAAATATTTGTCAGCCATTACAGAGTTCTGCTTCTAATTCAAGGGTCACTCCAGGGATTATAGGTCCTAATATATGAGACACACCTAAAAACATGCAATATAAAAGCATAATTTCATTGTCTTATCTTAACATATCATAAGGTGGAAATAGGAAATATTTACCTCACTTTGGTATTTTTTTATGGAAAATTTAAAACCTGCCAACAAAGTTTTAATCCTAAACTTTCTAAACATATTACCCATTTACAATTTTATAAATATTTTTCTTTACATTGAGCAAAAGTAATTCTTATTTAAAATTTGTTCTTCCACATGATAAAATATAGGGAAATATCTTTGACTTAAATTACCAAACACACCTTCCTCAGATACATTTTATTCAAAATAAAACCTTTAATATAATTTTTTAGAGGTTTAAGCAGCTCCATTTACTTGAGTAAAAAGCTTGTAAATGAATCATTGGTAAACATTACAAAATTAGACTTATTCCAAAGCTTGCCAGTAGACGTCAAATTCACAAATGTAGTTCTTTTAAAAACAAAATATGTTCCGAACACCCTTTCTTTGAAAAATGCCTGAACCCTGTCCTCCCAGGGCCAATCTAGAGACATCTTATGGTAGACGGGGTTCCAGTGGGAGGCAGTGGGCCCCCTGGAGGGGAGGCAGAGTTTCCACTCTTACCTTCTTCCCTGCCTACATCACATCTGAAATTTAATCCATCTCACAGGAGCTGGTATCTAATGGAGAGGGGCAGGACAGGTGCCCAGGCCTAGCTCTGAGCAAGGGGATGTGTAAATGAGGGCCAGTCACAACTGGGACCCCAAGGTCCTGATCACATCCTATGACAGAAGTCAGCAATGCAAGTCTCCAGGATCACCCGCCTTGGTTTTCTAGATTGGGAGGTGGGCACTGTGTCCCCAAAGCCCCTCACCCCCCACCTGCTCCAACTCGCAGGTCAACCCCCGGTCTACTGCTGTCCAGGCACGGAAGCAACGAGAATCTTCTTCTAAGGCAGAAGATACTCCATCTGTTAACTCCCTTTTGACCTGCTTTCATCAAGAAAGAATACACAGTATTTGGTTGAAAGCAGAAAATGAATTGCAACATGGTGCTTCCTTTTTCCATGGGCACAGGGTGCTCAGATAGCATAAGAAGTTTCCTAGAAATCCAGTAAATTCTTCAAATTAAAAAACAAAACAAAACAAAAAACCTGTAACATACCACACACGAGGCAATGAGTACATGATATGGCAAAGCTTCTCAATCAACGAAATAACCTGAAGTCCATAAATTAAACTGACTGACTAGACAGTTTTTTAGCATAGCTCATTCAAATAATTAATACACTGAATTTTTTCACTTTACTGTAGAAAGTGAATTTTGAGGGTCGCCAGCACTCAAATGGAGAATGCTAGTGGCCTCTTGGAAACACACGTGGTGACCTTCAAATAAAGAACGACCACAAGTGTATTCCACCATTGTGATATAAAACTCACATCTACATTGTAAGTGAGTGGTGTGTAGATATATACATGCACAAGAAATTGAACATCGGAGTCATATGTGCAACTTAAGTAAAAGTTTTATTGAACAAGTTGTTAGAAAGCCATCTTAACTGTATAATGAGTTGCTAAACATCTGAATCATGGTGGAAAATGCTGCCTGGTGCATCCCATCCTTGGATGTCCACCTGGCTTGAGAATCATGGGTTGGTCGGTGGCCAGATATCTTTGCTATTAAAACATTACACTAAAAACCCTTAAAAACAAACAAAAAAGGAATGCTCTTGAACAAACATGTAATAGAATCCTCACCCCAAAAAAAGTTGTTCAAAAGGACGTATTTAATAAATGTCTTCCTGTAGTCCAAATCTCAGGACCTTTGTCTGCAGGGGTGATCCACCATGCACTAGGATCATATGCTCTTTTCCTGAGGAGGGCTCAGTTTTCTCATGCCTCTGACCCGACAGAGGAGCTCTTTGATAAATTCCTCTATTGGTTTGTAGCAATCTGTGAAGGCTTCCTGTAATTTTAAAGCTCTCTCTTCTTCACTGTCTGCATCAAAGTGATCATCAATGCCAGTTTCTACATCTGGCATTTCTTCTTCCTCGCAGTAGTACAGCCGGCCTAACTCCTCCAGGATCCACTCATCTAGCACTGGCCGCTCCCGCAGCTCCTTGAGGTCCTACTTCACTGTCACCTTGCCCAGCTTGCAGTGGCGCTGCGCGGCGAGGTGGCGGTTGGGGGAGCTGGCTCTGCCCTGGGCGCCGGGGTTCCGGGCGCCGCGTACTCCCATGGGGAGCTGGTACTCCAGGCAGGGCCGCTCCGGGGGCTCTGGAAGAAGACCCATGCGCCCCCACCGCCGCCGCCGCCAACGCCGGCTCCGCCGGCCTCGCTGCTGCCGGTCGCCAAAGACATGCCCGCGCGGCCGACCCTAGTGCAGCGGGGAGTGGCCAGAGCAAGACCTGGGCTAGCACCGCTTGGAGGCCTCCACACCTGCTCTTCAGAGAGCGCAGGAAGCTTGTGGGGCGTCAGGGACTTCAATATAAGTTTATGACCACTTTTCAGATGTTAATATGTATAGATTTATATATTTGGATTATTTTAACTAAATGATGAATGAAGGATACTCTCTGACTTTTATAAGTGCACAAAAAGATCAAAGAATCTGAATGTCTAGTTTGTATTTTCTAGGAATCTCTAAGTTTATAGAAGGATAAATGGAAACAGAATTACTTGACAAAAAGCACAAATTTTTACAGTGGTGTGTAATGTATCAGAGAATGTTCAATTTTTGAAGGGGAAATCTCAAAATAAAATACTATTGTTTTCTTACTGTGCTGACACATAATGCAATGACTGTCCCTCAAAATTCATGTCATGTCTCTTAAAGTCTTAAATAGGCAAGAAAGTTTAACTTTGAGGCATTTTCAACTCATCTCATTAAAATAAATGTTTCCTGAAATAATTATCCTATTATTTTCCTAATAAAGCATTCTCCTCATAACTCTCTTTATAGCCTCTTTTATCTGCTTGTTCCTAAGACTATAGATTATAGGGTTCAAGAAAGGAGGGACTATAAAATAGAACACAGAGCTGATCATGTCCTGAATTGTGGGTAAGCTGGAGGTTGGCTTCATATACACAGCAGCACATGAACTGAAAAAGACGGTCACCACGAGAATGTGAGGGACACAGATGGAAAATGCTTTACTTTGTTCTCCTCTTGTGGGAAACTTGAGCACAGTAGAAAGTATGCGACTATAAGACATGGTGATGAAGACAAAGCAGCCACCACCTATCAGCACTGTAGAGATAAGAATTAAAATTTCATTGCTAAAGATCTCAGAGCAGGAGAGCTTCAACAGAGAGGGGACATCACAGAAGAACTGAGGGACTACATTGGACTGAAAGAGGGACAGCCAGAATGTGTTGCCAGTGTGGAATCCTGAGTAGGCCAGACCACTGAGTATGAATGCCAGGGTCATCTGGACACAGACACTGGGGTTCATGATCACAGAGTAGTGGAGGGGCTAGCAGATGGCCACATAATGGTCATAGGCCATTACTATGTGGAAGAACAGTTCTGTACAAGCAAATAAAAACACAAGGAAGATCTGAGCTGCACATCCAACCACAGAGATTGCCCTGTCAACAAGCAGGAAGATGACACATGCCTTGGGAACAGTGACAGAAATGTAGCACATGTCTAAGACAGACAGATTCCTAAAGAAAATGT
>JAQZBX010035604.1:13955-24610 GCA_029593785.1 Cabassous unicinctus
AAAAAAAAAACATGGAGAACAAAACAGGAGGAAAAAAATTATCCTAAGGATATTTATAAACTCATGTGTATCTAATTTTTCTCTGTATTTGTTGGGAGTAAAACTTAATGTTACCTCATCCTTCTTTAGTCTCCTTGTCTCATACCTGGTTTTCTGGGGAGTGTTAGCATTAAAATGCAATCTTTAAGAGCTTTTGTCAATATTTACATAAATTTCTATCAGTTAATAGCTGTAAAATAAGTATATTGGAGTTCAAAGATTTGCCTGGAGGATTTATTCAGTTAATATAGCTAATTTATATCAATGATAAGAGTTCTGGAAGAACTCTGGAAGAACTCTTATCATTGATGTGAACGCAGTGGCCACCGGAGGTTCTGATATGAGGGAGACAGAAAAACAGGTGTAATGTGGGGACATTTTTGGGACTTGGGAATTGTCCTGAATGAAATTGCATTGGTAGACACAAGGCACTATATATCTTGTCATAATTTACAAAATTGCGTGGGAAAGAGTGCAAACTACAATGAAAACTACAATCTATGCTTAGTGGCAATGCTCCAAAATGTGTTCATCAGTTGTAACAAGTGTACCACATTAATGAACGATGTTGTTCATGTTGGAAAATGTGGGAGGAATTGGGAGCGGGGCATATGGGAATTCCCTATATTTCTTATGTCACATGTATATAATCTGTGTCTTTAAAAAAATAAAAAAAAGTATATTAAAAAAAAAGAGTTGTTCCATTGCTAGAATAATAATAAATCTATAGTAGAATAATAATAATGTCTATTATTATAGACATTATTATTACTTTTTAGTCCATTGTTCATTTGTAAATTTGACATCCTAGCTGCCAAGTACTGTTTTTCAATCACGGTGATCCAGAGTTGAAACATCACTCCAATTATTTCCTACATCTTGAGTAGTAAGTCAACCATTAGAATCATTCAAAACCATTTTAAACATTGTTCTATACTTTTATATTTCCCAGCCTTGCCCAACAGTATGTAATGACTTCAACTCAGGATAACCTATTATAATCTATAATTTAATTAATCCACGAGTGTAAATATTTGTTTCACCAGCATTTTCACTACATCAACTTGCGTGTATATCCATTTAAAAATACTAAGAAATTTTGCCATAATAAGGTGTTAATCTCAATATAATAGAATTCCTAAGTATTTTCACCCATATTATCTGTAGTCTTAGGGTTAATGGCACTATCCATATCTAAGACTAATTTGAATGCCCCAGTCATCTTCTCTCTCCTGTTTCATTGATGCAAATGTTTCCTATTAAATTCCAAGTTTTGTTTTTCATCCTTCTCCATGCACTCCTTGAATTTTCATGAACTCATCTCCCACTGTACAAAAGGTTCATTTCTAAAATGCTGATACATTACCTTTCTAACTTATTCTTTTCTTATCTCTACTCACTAGCCCTCTCCAGTGTATTAACCACCAATCTCAGCATTTTTATTAAATTTAACAATATGACTCCTTGACAGCATCTAATCATCTCATTCCAATAACAACTTTATCAGAATTTCAAGTGGCTTTCACCTGCCATATTTTCAGCTTTTTTGAAGATCTGTTAACACTGAAGAATACTACAAGGATTTCCTCCCTTGCTGCCACATCCCTGCTCTATCAAAGTTGTCCTCTATACTATTACGGTCACTTTAATATTCCATTAAAGGTGCATGATGACCTAAGGTATCATTTCTCAGGAGTCAATTTCAAATTGCCTTCTTAGTACATTCCATTTTCCTAAGTTTGGGATTCTGCTCTTTGACTTTCTCTTCCTTCCTGTCTTCCTTCTTCCTCTTCTTTATTCTGCTCTCATTTAATTTAACACCTCTGTCTCTCTGTATTCTCTCATTCTTCTGAAACTTCACTCATGTTTCCTTCTTTTCCCTTATGCTGTTTGCCATCAGTATTTGACATAATTTTGGAAAGTCACAAAGATCCATACTATATAATACATATTATAAAAATGAAATTGAACTTAATGATCTCAATCTAATGAATGATTTTCTAATAGCCATTAGTGCCTCTTTTGCTTTATGTATTATAAATTACCTCATGCAACTTAAAATTGGTGGAACTTTGGTACATATCTCAGAGATTCCCCATTTTGTTTTAAAATACCTAAGATCATCTTAAACAAAATGCATGACATAATTGAAAATTCCAGACAAAATTCTCTAAGAAATATCCCCAATAATTCCTTTCTCATTAATTTAATATTTGTAAAATATTTCAAGTAGATGATATCTAGAAATAAAACAATACTTAAAACATGTTCATTGAGGGCAGTTACTGGAGGAGGTATAATTCTGCTTGACTTTTTGTTTCCTTGAATTTCTAACTGCAAGTCTGTTCTTATCATTATTATATATTACAATATTTTAGGGACAAATTTTGCCAAGGAATAATGACCCTGCTGAAAATATGATACATTGATTGATTGATTCATGTTTTTTTAGCTGTCTTTAATGATAATAGTTCTAAAAATTAGTAATAAAGGCTTTAAAATATTTTCTTCAAATTAGTATAAGTAGATATTATTTGTAGAAGACAGTATTTATTATTTAATAACATAATTAAGGGACTATGATGAAGTATTTTTAGTCTTCTGTATTGTGTAAATACTACTATGTTTACTGATATACCTGAGTATACTTCAGAATTTCAATAAATTGTGACATAAAGAGATTGTGTTATTTAATTTGCAAAATATATGGAGTATTGATGATGGGTGAGGGATGTTGTACTCACACCTAATTCCTTGATAGCCTTACCTTTAATGATTGTTAATGTTAGTGGTAAATAATTATCATGAATTTTGCATGCCCCACAGAAAAAAAGTGCAGGATCCTATCCTAAACATTTACTAAACCCAAAGTACCTCAAACATTGTCCTGGGTTGGCTTAAAGTATTTTCTTTGATGACTTGAAACCCTGAAATATACTTATCAAATGAAGAGCTTATATTGCACCTTCAAATTTTCACTACTAATGGAATATGTGCTGGGACATCATATGTCAGATTCTTGTTTCCTGGCTCCCTCTCTTTTTTCATCATGACCAATGTATTACACGTAACATAGAGAACTTTTTCAATCTGCGAGAAGACAGGGAAAGTGTCACTTTCAGACCAACGTCCTGTAGTAAGATTATTTTGCTCCTCTCTCATAGTCTTTATTTCAGGACTCTCAAATATTGTTCAATATGTAGTTTTTTCCTTTTTGTTTCATACCAAACTGTTTATTAACAATTCTTTGATAGCATATGTAACTGATTGGTTAAAATTTCTTTTTCAATATTTATAAGTATTAATAGTTTTATCCTAAGCTATGACTTTTCATTCTGTAGGTTGAGAACTTAAAAATAACTAATTAATAAAATGTCTTATAATAAGACTATTACTACCATATTGTAGAAATGCAAAGAACTTTCACAGTGTTTTACTTTCCTGGCAGCTAAAATAAATGCCATACAAGTGGTTGCCATAACAATGGGAATTTATTGGCTCACAGTTTTCAAGCTAGTAGAATTCCAAAATCGTGGCACCAGCAAGGAGGTGCTTTTCCTCAGAAGGACTGGCTTTCTGAGTCTGACTGCAGGCATTCCTTTGTCCTTGGCTTTTTGGTTACATGGCTATGCACGTGGCAGCCTGTCCTGGCCTCTTTTTCCATCTTCCTTTCACCCTGCCTATAAAGGACCCTAGTAATCCAGAATAAAGCCCCAACCTTATTTAATAGGGCCACACCTTAAATGAAGTAACATCTTAAAGAGACCTTATTTAAAATGAGTCCTCACACTACCAGCATGCAGATCAAGACCAGGAACATTTCCAAATATGGTGCACATTTCAATCATCCACATACAGTATGAACACTGAGTGAATATTTTTTGTTATACATCATTCACCAATAAATTTTAGGTTCCTACCTTGAATTTCTGTGACAGTTTTACTGTGTTGAAATGCCCTGGCCTCCCGAGAAAGATGTATTTTGCATATCAATTTTGCCATTTGCTTGATCTGTAGCACTGCGGAGGCTCTCACACACCTTTTAACCTAAATTTCCTTATCAATAAAATATATAATAATACCTCCTTTTTGAAATTAAATTTGTAAAACATCTCAATGCAAGGTACTCAGAATGGTATCTACATTGAAAAAAATATAAATATGAATTATAAATCACCAACAATATGATTAAGCAAATGTCCCTTTAGCATATATATTTATTCCATCTTAAATATACAGAGTGCTACTGTTTTTACCAAACAAATGAAAAAGAAAAGGAAAACCCAATGCTTGGAACTGATTATTACTTTTTGCTTTGTTCCAAGTATTATTACAAAATAAAATCTTTGTAAAAAGTATGGAAAATTTATTGAAAAAATTGAGACTCTTCCTTCCCTACAGACTGGCAGTAGCCAGGGGTCGTGTTACATAATACTGTTTCCTGGGGTGGCTGGAATAATACTTGGGTGCTCTCATTCCTCCAAATGTAAATGCAAACTATGTGCTGCATATTCTGCAACAGTAGGAAACAGGCATTTATCAACCTGAAAAAGAGGAAGACTTATTTTCTTAAATAGAATATTTCTTCATTAATGCATTTACACATCCATCTAATTTTAATTTATTTATAATTAACTCAATCTATCTTTCAGTATATTTTGGATGAGTTATATGCCCACACAGAACTGGAAGTTGTGGGAAAAATAATGAACAAATGCTTACATGGTTTGTTATGGTATACTCTTACAAAATCCTAGAATTACACCTGAAATATAAAGGATCAAAAGATTTGTAAAATTATTATTCGACTAGCAGTACTATGAATAAGTCAGTATTTCCATTTGGTAGATAAGCATAGTTCCCATAACTAAGTTCATTTAATCATAAATTGAAATTAGCCCCTGCATACTTAAGCTCTCGCAGCATGTAGAGACTCCCTGCCCTTGTCTGCAATGCTGACATAGTTTCTGTCCACTGGTGATGTATACTCACTATTCACTTCCATGGAGTACTTGTAATTCTCCTAAAAATTATGGAAGGAAATATTTTATCACAAAAAATAAAAAACAAGACATTGGTCTCTTTATGTGAATACCTTCCTTATCTATATTTTCTATTATAGTCCTATTAGCAGTGTCTCTAAACAAATAAGTGAACAGGGCATCTAGGAAGTGAGGATGATTCATTGAGTGAGGTAAAGTAGAAGGAAAAAAAAGAAATAATAACAAAATATACTTAAGACAATATTGTCTTCATATGACAGACAGGCAAGTCATGATTTCTGGGAATGTTCCAATAAAGTTTAATGCAAACAAGCACAAACAGGCAATTTATTGGAATTACTGGCATCCTGAGAGGAATCTTTCTGTTTTATAACAAGTGCCTCCATATTTAGTTCCAGATGACGTTAGGGAAAATCCATGGGGGCACAGTTCTTGGCATCTATAATATACATTATCCAGAGCTAATCTGTGGATGATAATTGAGTCTAGATAAAGAGAGAAGAGGACATAAATAAAATCTGTGCATGAATGCAACTTTCAAATACCAAGAAATATTAGTATATTGAATCTGAGAAATGAATTGGTTAAGAGTAATGGGGCAATAATTAAAATGTAAATAAAACTGTAATTCTCCTAATATAAGATGAATCCTATAGAGAAAGTTTTGTGGGTCCTAAAGACCAAAGAGCAGAGAAATAGAGGCCCAGAATATGGCTTCACCTCAATCCCAGAAACCAGGTGTTTCTGGCTTAATATTTGTAAAATGTTTCCTCAGTTTTTCTTCTGAGGAATGGGGTGATTTTCACTAGTCAGGTTATTATTTCAAGACTTATACTGAGCTAAATAACCAAACACCCCTGCAATTGTTCAAAATGTCAATAAAAAGTTATTGAATATTATTTATTAGCCTGTTGCCAAAGACCAGCACTGAGGATGGTGAGCTGTGTGCGTCATTTTTCAGCTCTTCATATCACTTATCTTGTGAACTAGTTTCTTTATTTGTTAAATAGGTTATCAATGGTGTCCACCCTCATAAGTCTGTTGAAGATGTGGCACCATGAAATGTGGAAAGCATTTGGTGTAGTACATGGCAATAAGTGAATATTCACTTGCTATTTATCTATTTCCTTAATAATGTTCATTTTGATTATTATGAGATTTTGGTTATTAGGAAAGTGCATATTAGAAGACACTACAATATCTGCTGTTTAGTATCACTTCAATTTTATGAGTGGATCAGTTAGATCCTGGTAGGAGAGTGGAAGCCTTCCCTGGTTCTTAGAAGTACTACTAATTTTTTGTCATTGATTTCCAGTTTAATTAACTATGGTCAGTCAATCGATTCTCAATTGATGTAAAATTGCTGACATCTGGTGAATATTCACACAGTATATGATCTATTTTGATACATCATCACACACTCTTGAAAATAATAAATATTCTGGATCCTTAGGAAGGACACTGTGTATGTGCTAAGTAGGGCAAATTAGTCATTTGTGCTATTCAATTCTTATATGTGTCTGAGTTTTCCTCATATTTTATATATTAACTGAATTGTATTTAGCTCTCCAAATGTAATTTTGGCCATTTACTTTTTTTGTTATGTAACTGTGCAGTATATATATTTTTTCTTTTCTTTTTGCAGTATCTATTTTTAAGAAATGTTAGTAGGCACATACAAATATGGAACTGTTAAGTGTTTCTATTGCATTGATCCAGTTATCAAGATTCAAAATTGTTCTTAGCAATTGTTATACTTCTTGCCTTAAGGCCTACAGTTAGTGAAAAGGATGTGGCCATTCACCCATACCAGATGTCTTTTGGCTTGTGTTTTCATTATTTATATTTTTCAATGGTTTTTTTTTTTACATTTTATTTATTTATTTATTTATTTTTGATATATGTAGCAGTTTGATATTGTTTATGAATTCCAAAAGTAGATATTGGATTATGTTTGTAAACTGGTCTGTTTCTCTGGGCATATTAGATTGTATTAACTTAAGAGGTTTCACTTTTACTTGATTAAATTATGATTAGGGCTTTGATTGGGCCACATCAACCCTGCACGAACATATCGAATAAAATCGTTAAACACTTGTCCTATCCTTCAATATGCAACTATACTCTATCACTTTACCATAGATTATGTCCATATGGGTGATGGCTCACAACCTTCTCTTCTCTTTCTCTCCCTTGTTAACCTGTCTTTCAGACAATGGTTCTCAGAGACTGCTCACTTTCCTCAATTCAAATCAATGAGGTCATATACTGTTCATCCTTCAATGCCTGGCTTACTCCAGCATTGGAACCACTGGATCATACAGAAGATCTATTGTTAATTTTCTGAGGAACTGCCAAACTGTCCTTCACAGTGGCTGGACCATTCCACAATCCCACCTGCAGTGGATGAGGGTTCCTATTCATCCACATCCTTTCCAACACTCATAGTCTGCTGTTTTTTTAAAAGCCACCATTCAAATGGGTGTAAGATGATATCTCATTGTAGTTGTGATTTGCATTTCCCTAAGAGCTAGGGATGTTGAACATTTTTTCACTTGCTTTTTAGCCATTTCTATTTCTTCCTTGAGGAAGTGTCTTTTCAGGTCAATTACCCATTTTTAAAATGGGCTCCTTGTCCTTTGAGGTGCAGAAGTTTTTAACTTTGAGGAGATCGCATTTATCTATGTTTTCTTTGGCTGCTCATGCTTTGGGTGTGAAGTTCATGAAACCATTTCTTATTACAAGGTCCTGTAGAAACTTCACTACATTATCTTTCAAGGTCTTTATGGTTTTGGCTCCTATATTTAGATCTTTGATCCATCTTGAGTTGATTTTTATATAAGGTGTGAGATGGTGTTCCTCTCTCATTCTTTGGGATATGGATATCCAGTTCTCCAAACACCACTTGTTGAAGAAGCAATTCTCTCCCAACTGAGAGGGATTGGTGGACTTGTCAAATGTCAGATGACTGTATATGTGATGATCTATATCAGAACTCTCAATTCGGTTCCATTGGTCAGTATGTCTATCCTTGTGCCAGTACCATGCAGTTTTGAGCACTGTAGCTTTGTAGTATGTCTTAAAGTCAGGTAATGTGATACCTCCAACTTAATTTTTCTTTTTCAATATGTCTTTGGCAGTTAAGGGCCTCTTACCTTTCCAAGTATATTTTTTAGTTCATTATTCCAATTCCTTAAAAAACACAGTGTTGATTTTTTTGGGATTGCATTAAATCTGTAGATTACCTCGGGTAGGATAGACATCTTGATGATGCTTATTCTTCCTATCCATGAACAGGGAATATTCTTCCATTTATTTAAGTCATCTTTGATTTCCTTTAACAGTGTTGTGAAGTTTTCTGTATATAAGTCCTTTACATCTTTATTTAAATTTATTCCTAGGTATTTTATCCTTTTAGTTAGTATTGTAAATGATATTTTTTCTTGATTTCCTCCTCAGATTGCTGGGGGCTGTTGTACAGAATTGCTATTGATTTTTGAGCATTGATCTTATAGCCTGCAACATTACTGAACTCCTTTTTAATTTCTATAAGCTTTATTGTAGATTTCTCAGGGCTTTCTACATACAGGATATTGTCATCTGAAAATAATGGAATTTTTACTTCTTCTTTTCCAATTTGGATGCTTTTTACATCTTTTTCTTGCCTCAGTGCTTGAGCAAGTACTTCTAAGTCAATGTTAAATAGGAGAGTTGATAGTGGGCATCATTGTTTTCTTCCCAGTGTCGGAGGGAAGGCTTTTAGGATTTCATCATTGAAGATGATGTTAGCTTTTGGTTTTTCATATATACACATTATCATAGTCAGAAAGTTTCCTTCTATTACTATCTTTGCAGTGTTTTTATCAGGAAAGTGTGCTGTATTTTGTCGAATGCTTTTTCTGCATCAATAGAGATGATCATGTGATTTTTTACTTTCAATCTTTTTATGTGGTGTATTACATTGATTGATTTTCTTGTATTGAACCATCCTTGCATACACAGGATGAAATCCACTTGATCATGGTGTATAATTCTTTTGATTTGTTGTTGAATGTGATTAGCAAGCAAATTATTCAGGATTTTAGCATCTAGGTTCATTAGAGAGATTGGCCTGTAATTGTCATTTGTTGTGGTATCTTTGTTTGGTTTTGGTATTAGGGTAATGTTGGACTCATAGAATGAGTTAGGCAATATTCCTTCTACTTCAGTTTTTTGGAAAATCTTAAGCAGGATTGGTGTTAGTTCTTTCTGGAGTGTTTGGTAGAATTCACCTGTGAAGCTGTCTGGTCCTGGGATTTTCTTGTTTGGGAGGTTTTTAATGACTGAATCTATCTCTTTACTTGTAATTGGACTGTTAAGTACATCAGTTTCTTCTTTCATCAATGTAGGCTGCTTGTGAATTTCTAGGACTTTGTCCATTTCCCCTAAATTATCATCCTTGTTGTCATATAATTTTTAAAACTATCTTCTTTTGATACTTTTATTTCTGGGCAGTCAGTGATGATATCCCCTTCCTCATTTCTTATTTTGTGTATTTGCATCTGCTCTTTTTCTTTGTTAATCTAGTTAACGGTTTCTTAATTTTATTGATCTTCTAGAAGAAACAGCTTTTAGTTTTCTTCATATTTTGGTGATGCTATATTATTTTCAATTTCATTTAGTTCTGCTCTAATCTTTGCTATTTCCTTTCTTCTACTTCCTTTGGGGTTACTTTGTTGTTGTTTTTCCAATTCCTCCAAGTGTGCATTTACATCTTCAATTTTAGCTCTTTCTTCTTTTTTGGTATATGCATTTATGGGCATGAAATTCCCTGTCAGTACAGCTTTGGCTGCATCTCATAGGTTTTGATATATTGTGTTGTCATTGTCATTCATTTCAAGGTAGTTACTAATTTCTGTTGAGATTTCCTCCTTGCCCCACTGTTCATCTAAGAGTTTGATGTTTAACTTCCATATCTTTGTGACTAATCTGGTTCTCTGGCCCTTACTGATTTCCAATTTCATTCCCTTTTGGTCAGATAAATAACTTTATATAATCTCAATCTTTCTAAAGTAATTGAGAGTTGTTATGTGGCCTAGCATGTGGTTCATCTTGGAGCATGATCCATGTGCACTCGAGAAGAATGTATACCCCCACTGTATTTGGGTGTAATGCTCTGTATATAATTATTAGGTCCAGATACTCTAATGTATTATTTAGTCTTTGTTTCATTGTTTATTCTCTGTTGAGATGTTCTGTCTAATGGTGATAATGGTGTTTATAAGTCCCTCACTATAATTGTAGATGCATTTTATGCCTCCACTCAGTCTTTCCTTTGTTTGCCTTATGTATTTTAAGGTGCCTTGATTAGGTGCACAAATGTTTATAGATTTTTCTTTCTACTTAAAATTTTACCTTTTACTAATATATAGTGTCCATCTTTTTCTCCTACAATAGTTTCACATTTAAAGTCTATTTTGTCCAATATTACTATAGCTATTCCAACCCTTTTTGGTTCTTTATTTGTAAAATTGCTTTCCAGCCATTCACATTCAACCTCCTTGAATCCGTGTATCTAAGTTGGGTTTCTTGTAGACAACATATAGATGGATCATATTTTCTTATCCATTTTCC
>JAQZBX010035605.1:0-24509 GCA_029593785.1 Cabassous unicinctus
GGAAAAAATATTTGGAAATCACATATCTGATAAGGGTTTAATATCCAGGATATATAAAGAGATGTTACAACTCAACAATAAAAAGAAAAACGACCCAATTAAAAAATGGACAAAAGACTTGAATAGACATTTCTCCAAAGAAGAAATACAAATGGCAAAAAAACACATGAAGAAATGCTCAACATCACTCATGATTAGGAAAATGAAATCAAAACTACAATGAGATATCATTTTACACCTATCAGAATGGCCACTATTAAAAAGACAGAGAACTACAAGTGTTGGAGAGGATGTGGAGAGATAGGAACACTTCTTACTGTTGGTGGGAATGCAAAATGGTACAACCACTATGGAGGACTGTTTGGCAGTTCCTAAAGAAGTTGAATACAGACTTGCCACGTGGCCCTGCAATATCACTACTGGGTATATACCCAGAAGAACTGAGAGCAGTGACACGAACAGACATCTGCACACTGATGTTCATAGCAACATTATTCACCATTGCCAATAGTTGGAAGCAACCCAGGTGTCCATCAACAGATGAATGGATAAACAAACTGTGGTCTATTCACACGATGGAATATTATGCAGCTGTAAGAAGAAATGAAGTCGTAAAGCATATGGCAACATGGATGAATCTCAAGGACATTATGCTGAGTGAAGCAAGCCAAACACAAAAGGACAAATACTGTATGAATGCGTTACTATGAACTAAATATATTGTGTAACATATTGTTTGATCCACAAAAAAAAAAAAAATTTATATGTATCTATTACATTTAATTGAGAAATGTTTATATTTATTCATTTGTGTTTACTTTTTAGTTTTTAATTGTTTATATTTTCGATTATTAAATGTACAAATAAAGTTAAGGAAAAAAAAAAGAATGAGATTGATTCATTTTTACTGACATGGAAAGATGTCAGTGGGACAATTTAAAGAGAAACTAGCAAGTTACAGAAAAATATGTAAAATAAAATCATTTTTGAAAAAGAAAAAATGAGTAGTGATTTAATCTTTCTAAAAGCAATGTCACTTAATAAGGACAGTAATGATACATATCTTATCCTTAGACTCAAGTTTTCTTTGCTTTCTCTTGGTAATTATTTAAAAATATAGGGAGTGGATGTGGCTCAAGCAGTTGAGTACCTCCTGAAAAAACAAAACAAAACAAACAAGAATCAAAACAAATGAAAAAACCAACTCAAGGAAGCCGATGTGGCTCAGTGGTTGAGTGCTGGCTTCCCACATATGAGGTCCCGGGCTTAATCCCCAGCCCCTGGTACCTAAAAAAATATATAAAGGAAAACTCTACAATACTTCTTAACTGTTACCATGTGCTAAGCACTTCACTTACATTATCATTTAATATTCATAATAATCCCCATTTTACAGGTGAGAAACTTGATGCTTATAGGAATTCAGTAACTTGCCCAAGGTTAAGTAGCATGTTCAAAAGTAGTAGGGCTGGATTTGAACCCAGGGCTATCTGATTGTAATTCATGCTGTTAACCACCACCCTAAACTCCTCCTGTCAGTGTAAATATTTGACTTCTGAACCATTTGAGTTTATTTTTCAATATACATTTTATAATAATGGGCCATGTATCCTCACTATGGCTGTGTATAAGCATTGTGATTTGGCTAAAAGAAGCTGAGTGAAGTCCTAAATTAGAAAGTAGAACTAGACAATGCTGGACATGAGAACTGACATGTCCCTTGAATTTGCAGAGTAGCAACTAAAAGAACTTGAACCTAGAACACTAGTGAAAGATTAGTAATAGCCTGTCTATCTGTAGGGAACTGGTTAAATAATATGTGGTACTTAAGCTATCAAGGTATTAAAAAGCAAAAGAGAAAAAGAAAAAGTTTTGCATGTACTGATATGGAACACTTTCTGAAACATCAAGAGAAAAAAGCAGGGCTCACTACAGTGTGTTTACTATGCTATCATTAGAATAATTATTTTTTAAAGGATATATGAAATCATTATGTTGTATCAGTTAATGTAAGCTGAAATACAGCAACAAATACATCCAAGACATGGGTCAGCAAAATAGAAGTTCATTTCTTGCTTACCTAACAGTCCTGGGCAGATATTTAGGTTAATGAGATGGCTCTCTTCCATGTTGTCATTCAGGGTCCCAGGCTCCTTCCATCTTGTGGTCTACCATCCCCTAGAACCTCATGGTCTGCATTAGAAAGGGAAAGAGCATGGCATAGCTGCACATGGGACATTTTTATGGCTCAGGTCAGAAGATGGCACATACTCACATTACATTAGAGAAACTGTCACACACGGCCACATCCAAATTGAAAGGGAGTATGGGAAACGATCTAGTAGTGTGCCCAAAGAAGAGAAGAATGGCTTTCAGTAGACAGCAAGAGGTCTCCACTATAGCCAGCCACTTTGGCCACCAAATATAGTCCCCCTTCCCCCAAGAGAGACAACAAAAAGTCCTATTCAAGTATCACATTCATATCAAAATCTGGATTGCAGTCTTCTCTAAACCACCTGGATGAAGTTCCTTATGGCTCAGCAACCTAAGAGATAAAATCCAGGTTGTTTCCACCACATCGCTACTCCAATAAACCCACTGGCCCCATATACAATGATGGAACAGGGACAGGAAAAGTGCAATAAAAACTATTTGGAAAAAGGAGAATGGGAAACACAACAGTCATGTCCAAGGCAATTACAAATCCTGCTAGTTATCCATTATGAACTCCCTTTCCTGGCAGTGGAGGAAGTTCCTTGATTAGACCGGGATTTTGCTCTTTGGGAGAAATTCTCTTGTCATTGTTCTCCTTATACCCTGGTTTTGCCCTCTGACAAGTTCTTCCTCAGCCATTGTTTTCCATGGCTGTATGTGAAGTTGGGAGCAGCCCTCCTTGGGGACTAGTCAGCGCTCACAGCCTGCTTCCTGCTGGTGCAAGTTTGGAGATCCAAGGGTTGTTTTATGACCTTATTTATTTATTTTGGCCAGCCTTGTGGGCTTTTGGCAAAATAATTCCCTCAGAAACTTCTCAGATCTCTTTGCTTCTAAGCAGTTTCTTGTGCCAGAAATCATGTCCCCAATTTTTTTTTTTCAGCATGTAAATATCAACTCTCATTTATGTCTATTTCTTTGCTCTATGCCTCTTTCTTTCAACCTAATGGTAATTACAATGAGGCCATATGAAACAATTGGCTTAGGTGGGAAGGAAACAACCTTAAGCTGTTCTTAGAAGTAGTGCTGAGTTCCTTTGCTTAATTAAAAATTCTTAGTGGACCTTTGTTTCTCAGTCTTTTCAGTCTTTTTTTCCTGCTGTTGGGATCCAATAGCTTTTCCAACCCTCCATTCCTTTTCATTTCTACGTGCAAACCAGTATGTTCTTGCTTGAGCTTATCTCTTACAATATCATCAAGGAACAGCCAAGCACCCTGACAATCCGACTCATGGGCCACCATTTCAGAATGTCCAAGGCTTCGGGAAACAATGAGAATTATTTTTATCTCCTTAAGCACCCCTATTAAAAATGGGCACCAAATAAATCAGTGTCTTGATGTCTTAGTGGTATCCAAGAAAACTGCTGTCATTAAGTAGAGGTTCACACTAAAAATTTTAAAGGAAGCACTTTGGCAGATCATTATGCTAACAAGCTGCTCTGACTGCAGTCTTTGAACAGGGACTTCTTTTAAAACAGAATGATGAGGTCTTGGAGATATTCAAGAATTCCAATATACACAGCTTCCAGATAGCACCAGGAAACTTCAAATAGACATTTACTCAAGACCTTCATGGGATAATCTACCACAGTGAGGACAAGTTGGCCATGATATTAATAACTGGTGGGGAAATTTTTCTTGGACAGCATTCAATGCATGCTTCACCTGTAAACAACATGGAAACATTATAAAGGTGGGACATAAATTGGAACCATGTCCTAAGGGACCCTTAGAACATCTCTAAAGGGACCTCACACAATTACCTCTCTTTATGAGTTATGGATATGTATTGGTAGCAGCGTGCTTGTTTTCTGGACAGGTTGAAGCATACCACTGTTAAAAAGCCACAGCACTCACAGTGGCTAAGAAACTATTAGACTGTGTATTCTCTACTTAGAGTATTCTAACTTAGTTGTCTAACGATAAAGGACCATATTTATTGGGGCAGTTATTCTTGAACTATGTAAAGTGCTGCTTCTCATGTAAAAGACTCACTCTTTATCACCCTCAATCATCTAGAAAAGCAGGGACAACAAAATGAATATTAAAACTTGAATTAGGTAAATTATCAGACACAAGTGTTCCCATGGCCTAAAGTACTATACTTGGCTCTTAGGTTCTGTTCTCTCCCCATTCAGGAACTCATAGCTGTATCCCTAAGAATTGGTCACTGGCAGGCAGGCCCATATGGCTAGGAATCTCTCTACTCACAGGCTTCTAACTTCTTGCAGGCAGATCTAGCTAAATATTGTAAAGGATTAACCCTGTAAACTCAGTCTTATCACCAATAGGCACTCACCGCATTCTTTCACCAACCACCTAATTGGTCTCTAATTGACCTTAAACCAGATAACTGGGTATTTTGGAAATATCATCTGAGAAACTTAAAACTTGTCATAAAGGACCTTATCACATCAGTCAGACTCCAAAAGATCAAGCAATAGCTGGATACGTGTTACTCAGTTTACACAGCATTATCCATTTTTCAATAATAAAAATTCAACGACTTCACTTAGAGGAAAACTTAAGCTGAGATTCCTAGAGAACTGCCAAAGAGCAGATGATCCTTAGAATTTACTGCTGAACGTAAGAACCTTAGAACGAGCTGTTGACTACCTGAAGTAGACAGCCTCTATCCAAGACACAGAAGAAGATGCCTTAGTGGGCAATAGTCACTGCTTAACCTTTGCAACCCTTGCCACACCACAGACATAGGAAAACACTCTTGCAGACATTTGAAATTAGTTTCAAACTGAAGTGGCCTCAGCTCCACTAACTTTACCAGGACCCATAATGAGAGTTCTGGATTATCTAGGCCTGAACCCAGTCTTTGGGTAGCTCCTAATGAGTGGTGCTTGATTTGTGGAATAAAGGCCTCCTGGTTACTCCCTGCAAATTGATACGTTTCTCCTTATGGCAGCTGATGCCTACATTTAGAATAATTCAGGACCTCACTCAGAGACCGTCAATATTATATAAAGGGAAGCCCCTTAATCCCCAATATATAAATGATCCAACCTTGACACAGTGGCTATGAACATAGGTGTGAATTTAACTCAGAAAACAACTAAAGGAGAATTGGGACAATATTTCACTGCTCACAGACAACTTCTCACCATGCCTTGCAGGAGGCACATGAGTTTGGGAGAGTTCTTCAAGTTTATGCTATATAGATAATGGAAAGCTTGACAAAGAACACCCAAGCTTTAGACTTGTTATACAAGAAGTCACTAACATAGGACAGGCAGTAAGCCAAATAATGTTGCCTTAGACATCTTCCCTGTCTCATCAAAATGAACTTGTGCTGTGCAAAGGGAAAATATTGAACTTATATGCCCAAAAACCTCTGACATTTTTCTTTTTTAAAGATTTATTTATTTATTTATTTATCCCCCCCTTGCTGCTTGTGTTTGCTGTGTCCATTTGCTGTGTTTTTTCTGTGTCTGCTTATCTCCCCCTTGCTGTGAGGTCTTGCTGCATCAGTCCACCGCGCCGTGCGGGCCGGCCTGCCCTCACAAGGAGGCCCCGGGAAGTGAACCAGGGGCCTCCCATATGGTAAACGGGAGCTCTATCGATTGAGCTACACCCGCTTCCCCTGACATTTTTCAATCTTATCAAAAAGAATAGAGAAATGTGAATATTCTCGCTGTACTGATTTTGTGATAATCAGGGTAGGCTAAACATTTGCTATGCTAGAAACCATGCATGTGTCCCCAGACCTAGTTTTTCTCCCTAGGTCTGGTTTTTGGAATGCTGGTGATAAACTAAGCCTGATTTATTATATGACCATCCTGTATGGGAAATGACTGTAACTCTAGGTATCTTTGGTTAACCTTAAGAGATATAAAAGGGGGACCGATGTGGCTCAAATGTTTGGGCATCTGTCTCCCATATGGGGGGACCTGGGTTTGGTCCCCAAGACCTCCCAGTAAAAATAAGAAAAAGAAAAATATAGAAGGCGCGTGGGCCACCAGGCCCCGGGTGCGGGTGCACCACGAGGCCCCATGAGCCACGCAGTAACATGATGATGTAACAGGAGAGTGACACAAGGGAGAGCCAAGATGAGATGTGTCAAAAAACCAGGAACTAAGGTGGCGCAGGCGGTAGGACGCCTCTCTCCCACATTGGAGGTTCTGAAGATCGAATCCCAGTGAAGACAGGAGGAGAAGAATGAGAAGAGAGGGCAGGAAACGGACAGAGTCGCCCAGCAAATGGACACAGAAACAGCAAAAATGGGGGGAAAGGGTGAAAATGGATAAAAGTAAATAAATAAATAAATAAATCCTGAAAAAAAATGTATACGGGAAGAAGATATGGACTATAGTTGGTAGTAATACTTTGACGATGCTCTTTCATGATATGTTAATATTTCACAGCAATGCAGGGTGTTTGTGGGGCGGTGATGTGTGGGAGCCCTGGATGAAGTTATGCATGTTTGTTTTGTAAATTCACGATGTTTGCTGAACACTTATAGTTTATGTATGTTCATGTATGAATGATATACTTCAATAAATTGTTTTTTTTTAAAAAGACTAGAGAAACCTTGAATAATTAAAAAGCAATACAAAACAAAAAAACGGCTACTTGGTCAATACTTCGTCTTGTTCCCATAATTCAGGTCAAGAAGAAGACCTTTAATGGGGGTTTAATCTGTGAAAACTTGGATCATGGTTTTGGTGAACTTTCCAGTTCTTCCATATTCTACTGGTCATATATTTATGTTTATGTCGCAGTCGGATGCCATCTCGTTGTTATTACTGTTTGGTGGCTGTCTCATCAGATGGTACAACAGATGATTCTGAATCAAAACCAAAATGAAATCATGATCATCACTACAAACACTATCTCACCCCCTAAGGAGAGCCATGACAGTGAACTAGATCTAGTGCTCTAGACCAGGGGTCAGCAACCGATGGCCCAGGTTCAAAACTGGCCCACCACCTGTTTTTGTAACAGCCACATCCATTCATTTATGTATTGTCTATGGCTGCTTTACGCCTACAACAGCAAAGTTGAGTAGTTACAGCAGAGGCAGTAGAGCTCAAAAAGCCTAAAATATTTACTTTCTGGCCCTTTACAGAAAAGTCTGCCCATCACTGGTCCAGATGATACATAAAGGCCTCCTGTCAAGGAGGGCCAAAAGGGAGATGAGAATGGAAAATTGTACTCTTGCCTGAAGGAACTTACTCATGCCCTCAGGCACTTAGACAGGAAATTGTAAGAGTAGTCAGCCTCAGCCTTATGCTGAAATCACCCCCAGCCACCGAACCCTACTTCAGCAGGTCAGCTCCTGCAACCCATCCAGTCATCAGCTAACCCCACTTCCCTTTGAGCCAATCGGAGCCAAATAGTTACATTTACTCTAAATGTCACATTTCCTTCAAACCCTATATAAACCCTACCTTTTACTTTGTCCAGAGAGACCCCGTGTCTCCTTGCAGTTCTCCCTTATGCTGGAAGAAATAAATTCTACTTTTGTATTTCAGATTTGAAAGAATTTTGTGATTAACACAAGGAAAGCTAAAATGTAATGCTCGCACGGTAGCCTTGGACAGGTGTTCAGCTTGGTAGGGCAGCTCTCCTCCTTGCAGTCATTCAGAACTTGGGTTCCTTCAGTCTGTCATCCCTTGTCACCATCTGCATCCAGCTGGCAGAAAGGGAAAGAGAAGAAAATTGTTTTCATGGGAGGTTTTTATAGGCCAATCCTAGAAGAGGCCCCTGTCACATTAACTTTAACCCATTTCACATTCCATCCAACAGAACTCAGCCAAAAGATTTTACCAAACTGCAAGAGATGCTGGGAAATACAGTCTAGCTTTGTGCCTAAAGGAAAGAATGCATATTAGAAGGTAACTAGTGGTCTCCACTACAGGGTGTAAAACAGAAATCAACTTAAACTTTAGACTCCCATGACCCTTTCACTTGTTCTCTGAGGCTAGTTTTCCCCTGTCCCCTTGGAGGAAACCTTGGTGAAGTCCCTTGACTTTTCTGGTCACTCTTAGGTATTGTCTTCCCCAAAGTATCAGTTAACTAATGAAAATATCCAGCCCCTTCTAATAGTCGTTACCCTGAAACTCATTTAAAATGAGGCTTCTCTCTCTTTCTTCCAGCTTGGGCCTCTGTGAGGAGGGTCACCTACAATGGAAAAGCAGGGGGTGGCCACTTTTGCTCCTTCCTCACTCAACCATCCTACTCCTTTTCTCATCTTGCTAGCCACTGTTTCTAATCCCTCCAAGCTGAATGGTTACTAGTCTGTACAGTGTCTTTGTGTCGCTTAGGAAAAAAGGTGCCTTTTCTGGGTGGAGGCAACCTCCTGGTGGGAGAACTATACCTCCGCACAAATTAGAAAAGATCACGACATTCTCCAGGTAGACACAGCCCCACACCAGACCATACGGTTTGGAGAGTAGAACGCAGGCTGGGTTTCAGCCTATTTCAATCTTCAGCCAGCAAGCTTGGGCAGTGAATGACTTACACGACCATAAGGCTTGCTAATGTTGGAACATATGGAAGAAGTACTAGCGAAGACAGTAAAGTTCTTACTTGACTAGTACTGCCATGTGTGGCATCTGCACTCTCTGGGTTTGGCAGATGTTTAAAAATGTCTCTTGTGGGCCACAATCCTTAATGCTTTAAAGTTCCCACCTCCCATCATGGGGGATCTTACCTTTGCAGACTTTTACAAAGGTGAATGCATTTTTTAAAGATAGTTGTTTGCTTACAATTCTTTTTCGAGATTCTAGGCGTCCGGTGAGACACCTCCACCTTCCTTCTGCTGAAGTTCACCTACTTGTCTAGACAGCTTTCTTAAACAGGCTGCAAGGAAGCCCATCTCAGAGCTCTTGCTTGTATCAACCACCATATTTGGACTAGAGAAAACAAGTTCATTTGACTCATTGAAAGGGCAGCTACATCCCAAACCACAGCCTCTTCTCTGCCTCAGCCAGCCCTTCATCTTCTACATTTCCCAGGCATAACTCAGATATCAGCCTATTGTGGCTCTCAAATTGGAGGGGGCACATAGTATGTTCTGTTGCATGGTCCCAGTAAAACTCCTCATATCAGTGTGAAGTGAGGGACACTTATCCTTTGGATGAGGTTAGGGGTGGTGGCAATGACGGAGTACACAAATTGCTTTCTCTCAAAGTCTTTAATCTCCAATTTTTTTTTTTCAATTTCCCCAACATCTTTTATAGGCTGGAGGTGGGTGGTGAACTTTGAGTGTAAAGTTGGTTTTCTATAATCTTATCTTGCAAATCCTGTGTTGGTGGATTTGTACTTCATTTTTAAATGTAGCCTTACTATTTTGGAGTCTCAGCCAAATCTGAGACTAAAATGAGCTTCATTTAAACATATTATGTATAATCTATCTCTGTAAGTACACATATGGGACAGGAACTATTGGTTACTATTGGTGGGGAATTTGTTGGCTCAGAGTAGCAGTGGGAGGGAGAATTTTTCACATACACTCTTGGACTGTTTTTATACCATGTGTATGTAGTAGCTGTTCAAAAATGTAAATTAAAGAAACATCCTCCTAAATATATTAAATTACATTCATAGAATAGAACACTTGGCAAATCTTAAAAACAATGAGCTATATATTTGGATGTAGAAAAACCTCAGAGATGAATTGTTAGGTGAGAAAAAGAAGGTACAGAATATTTGCATAATGTGCTCACTGACATAAAATAAAACTATGCATAAATACATATATTTTAAATATGTGAGGAACAGTTCTGAAAGGATTTTCTTGGGATGGGTTAAGTTATGCTGTAGTAACATTACCACACCAAAGGCCTATCCTTCTTGTGTGTGCAAGAATGTGCCTGGCAATGCTTCAAGATAGCAGCTGTCCTCCTTGTGGTGACGCAGGGATCTAGGACGTTCCATCTTTGGGCTCCACAATCTAAATGCATGGACTCCACAATTGCTGTTGCAAGGGAAGAGAGAACTGGAGAGTCACATACTGATACTAACTGCCTTGGCCCATGAATGCACTTATCACTTCTGTTCATAGCCCTTGAGCCAGAAGTAGTTTCATGGGCCCAGCCTCACTGCAAATGCAAAGCAGGGTAGGAAAATTGTCTTTCTTCATGTCCAGGAAGAAGCAAATGAAATGGGTTCAGGATCATATGGAATTGTCTCTGCCACAAGGAGACACAAGGGGTAGGTAACAGGGTTTGTCTTTGGGGCTCTGGTAAGTGTCTGGTATCAGAAGGAGACTTACTTTTTCCTGTGTTATTGTTCACTGTATTCACTACATGGTTTGGAATTTTTTTTAAACCATTGCCTCATGTATTACTTTTTTTCAATGAAAAGAATTAGTAAATTTAGCATTAACAGATGCTGAAACTAGTGGGTAAAAATTTTATGAAAAATAGTATAGTTTCAAAATATTTCCCACAAGATACTTATTAATTACAAAAGGATAAAGAACAAATTTTATGGGGGGAAATCTGGCAGCTACAACCTAAACCTTGGGGTCAAAGTTAAAACATCACCAGTGATGGGACAAATAGACATCATGTGCCTCCTGACTTAATGAACTGAGAAGAACACAGCATTATTTTATGATATTCTACCAGAAATATATAGCCTAAGTTTAGTTGAGGAAACATCAGAAAAACCCTAACTGAAGAGCTTTGTACAAAATATCTGGCCTATACTAGTTGAGTGAGGTCACGGAAGTCAAAGAAAGACCATGGAATTATTCCAGCTTGAAGGAAACTAAAGCTATTTGGCAACTAAATGCAACATGTGTTCCTAGATTGTATCCTGAACCAGAAAAATAATTGGTTTTTCTTTGCTATAAAGGATATTATTGAGGCAATGATGATATCTGAATAAGGTCTCTAGATTAGATGATATTATTTTATCAATGTTAATTTTGGGATTTTGATAATTGTGCCATGATTATGTAAGAGAATGTCCCTGTTTTAAGAAACACTCAAGAACTTAGGGGTAAAAGGGCATCATGTCTGCAACTTACTTTCAAATGGTTCAGAAAAAAATAATTGTATATATGTAGAAAGAGAGAATGATAAAACTAATGTAAAATATGAACATTTTGGGAATCCAAATAAAAGATATCTGGGAAATCTTTGAACTCTTCTTGCCACCTTTTTGTATGTCGGAAATAATTTTTTAAAAAGTTAAAAAAAATAACTAGCAATTATACTTATTAGGTTTGCAGACTTTTGCACTGAATATGCTTAAATAATAGACTTTATGTAATGCTTTTCAACAAATTCTTTTTTAAAAAGATTTATTTATTTATTTACTTTTTATCCATTTTTAACCCCCTCCCTCCTCTTCAGTCAGAACTGGGTCCCATGTCCATGGGAGGAGGGTAGAGCCATGGCTGGGCACGGGGTCATCTTCCCCTGAAGCACGGGGCCACATGCAGGAGGCTGGGTGGCTGGACACAATCAGGGCTCTGGCAGGGAGGCGGGGAGGGAATAGCCACGACAGTTCCTGACGTACTGCTGTTTCTAGGACTACTGATTCCAAGGCAGGTGCTTAGATAAAGTGACAGTCAAAGGCAGGTGCTTAGCAATGGCATGCTACGTGGAAGAAAAGCTAGAGCAGCTCAGAAGAGCTGGAGGACGAAGTACAGAGAAGGGAGCAGTGAGAGGAGGCTGGAGGGTCTGACGGGGGCATGGTCATAGTTTTCGTCTTAGGCAGCTTGGGCTTCATCCAGCGAGGTCAGTGAGCACCACTGGTGTTACTTAACATAATCTTAGGTGGTTCAAAAGAGAATTATTTATATTTCGATACATAACATGTTTGTGGTTTTGTGTATTTTACAAATAATTAGTGGACAGAACACAAAAAGCTCTAAGCATAAAGAAAAAGATGGATATTTTGAACTTATTAAAATTACGAACTATTGTTCATCAGAAGACACCATTAAGAGAGCAACAAAGCAAGCCACAGAGAGGGAGAAGGTATTTGCAGTACCTTTGAAATCTATTTGAAAGTGGACTCTTATCAATGCATATAGACTTCAAATCAATAAGAAAAAATGGACAATTCGAAAAGGGCAAAAGACATGAACAAGCACTTCACAGAAGAGGATATTCAATTGAAGGAGAAACAGGAAAGTTTTTCAACCTCATTAGTCATCCGGGAAATACAAATTAAAACCACAATGAGATACCACTGTATAGCAAGGAGAATGGCTACAATTAGAATGACTGATGACATCAAGTGTTGGGGGATGTGGAACAACTGGAATGTTCCTTCAATATTCCCGAGGGAGTAAACTGGAACAGCCACTTTGGAAGGATATTTGGCAGTATCTAGTAAATCTATACAGACATAGCCTATGACTCAGCTGTTTAGATCCTAGCTATATACCCTCAGAAATGCACACATGTGTACATGCAGAATGTACAGAAATGCGTATGTGACTCCAAAAGACACGACAAGAATGTTCATAGAAACACTATACATAATAGCTAAAAACTGGAAACAACCTAAACATCCATCAATGATAGAATAAACAAATAGGGTGTACTCCTACAATAGAATACTATGTAAAAATGAGAGAGAATAAATTATTGCTTCATGCAAGAACATGATGAATTTCACAAACATAGCATTGAGGAAAATAAACAAGACACTAAAGAATACATGATTTAACTCTATTTATATAAAGTTCAAAAGCAGGTTAACAAGTCTATGGTGATGGAAGGAGGATAGTGGTTTCCTTGAGAGAGGGATATTGACTGAAAAGATGGACGGATGGGGCTTCTGTGATGCCAGTTACATGGTGAGTTCACCAAGCTGTGCCCTTACGATCTATGCACTGCTCTATATGCGTGTAAAGGGAATACGGGGACACATGCAGATGTGCTGCCCAGATGCCCCTCCAAAGAAGGACTTGCTGCCCAGTGGCCTCCAGCACTCAGCTCCTTTCAGGTCAGCCACAGCTGCAGAGAGCCCGAGGTCATGCCTGCCTGTCGCAGCCCACATCTGGTGACTGAATGAGCAGGGGTATAAATGTCCAGCCTTTTAGGCCCCATGCTGGACAACTCTGACGAGCACTTCTTGCTCCAGAATGACTTGATGGATTCACTGAGACTGTACTGAGCCTGCCCAGCCACACTGGAAGCATGGAGAAAGGGATGACCCACGCTAAGGAAGCCTTAACTGCTAGAATTTCTGATGATGGAGGATGGGAGTAAAAGACTCAGGGAAGCAGGTATGCTGGAACGGATAGACTGTGGTTGACCAAAAGACCTGCCAGATAATTATGTTCCATGGGAAGATCCAAGATATGCACCATTTACCAAAGCCATGAGGAATTTGCTGGTGAGAGCCCCACAAGAATCGCTCGAAAGTTCAGTAGTGGCTCTCCTGTGTAGGTCAGGGCTGTTACAGAACCTGGCTCGCTGATAGCAGTGGGGCTGATTGGACTGTGGAAACAGTGAAGGCTTAACCTCAGGTGCTAGGGAATGACAATTATCACAATGGCCAGTGGTTTGAAGCTGTATCAAGTCCAGAAAAACGTGTTCTTAAATTTGATCCATTCCTGAGGATGCGAACCCGTTGTAAGCAGGACCTTTTGATGTGGTTACTTCAGTTTAGGTGTGGCCCAACCCACTCAGGATGGGTCTTAATCCTATTCCTGGAGTCCTTATAAGAAGATGAAATGCAGACAGACAGTCACAGGAAGTCAGAAGCTGAAATGGAAACGGGAAGAGAAGGAAGAGACCAGGAGCACCGCTGTGTGCCTTACCATGTGGCTAAGAACCAGGAGGTGCCAGCAGTCAGCCCCAGAACACCACAGTCTTGGGGAGAAAGTATCGCCTTGACAATGCCCTGATTTGGACGTTTTCCCGGCCTCAAAACCGTAAGCTAATAAATTCCCATTGTTTAACCTGAACCATTTCCTGGTATTTGCTTAAGCAGCCTAGGAAACTAAAACAGCCAGTGATGTTGGAGTGGCAGCCAAGGGGACTTGGCCCACAAAGAGTTATGGAAATGGTTAACAGAGCAACACATGCCCAGGGGCCAAACAGATGAGCATCTGTCAGGGGTACTAGTCAACTTGTACCAGGATCAGTGACAAATAAGACCAAAGGGCATGAGCAAGCTGCACGAGCAGATAGCTCAGATTCCCATACACATACTACTCTAGCACCAGAGATGATCCCTCAGCTCACGCTGACGGCTGTACGGGGAATCCTGTTTGATCAGCTGAGGAAGAAAAGCCTGTGCTTGGTTTCCATATGGGTTGGCTTAGATTGCAGCTGTAAGTAAAAAAAAAAAATGGAGAGCCGCTGTAAGGTCACCTTTGAGCGATGAAAGACAATGGTGAGGGAGAATTCTCCCAGGAGGCAGAGCTTTGGGCCATTGCACCTCGTGATCCACTTTGAGTGGAAAGAGAAATGGCTCAAAGTTAGAATATACATATATATAGATAGATCCATGGGTAGACTGGTCAGGGGCCTGGAAGGAAAAAGGTGGGCAGATTGGCTTCAAAGAGAGCTGGAGTAGAACCATGTGGATGGACGTAAAGGAGTAGGTGTGAAATGTAAAGATGCTTTTTTTTTTTTTTTAAAGATTTATTTTTATTTATTTATCCCTCCCTTGCTGCTTGTGCTTGCTGTGTCCATTTGCTGTGCGCTTTTTCTGTGTCTGTTTATCTCCCTTTTGTTGTGTCATCTTGCTGCGCCAGCTCACCGTACCAAACAGGCCGGCTTGCTTTTTTACCAGGAGGCCCCGGGAATCGAACCCAGGGCCTCCCATATAGTAAACAGGAGCCCAACCAATTGAGCCACATCCGCTTCCTTGAAGATCTTTGAATCACATGTTAATGCCCACCAGAGAGCCTCCATTAAGGAGGCTTTAAACAACCAAGAAGAGAGAAATGACTCAGCCAGTTGACCTTAGCCAGCCTCTGTCATCGGCCACCCCTGTGCTGGCACTAATAGTACATGAATAAAATGGCCACAGTGGCAGAGGTGGTGGAATTACGCATAGAACCAATAACATGGACACTCACCCAGTAAGACTGATCTAGCGACTGCTCTGCTGAATGTCCAGTTTGCCAGCAACAAAGACCAACTCAGAGCTCTGGTTATGGTGCCATTCCTTGAGGAGACCAACTAGCCACTTGGTTGCAATTTAAACACATCAGAACCTTCCATCCTGGAAGGACCAGAGGCTCATTTTCACAGGAACAGACACATATTTCAGGTATGGTTTTGTCTTTCCTGCCCATAGGGTCTCAGCCAGCACCACTACCTAAGGGCAGATGGAGTGTTTGATCCGCCAGTGTGGGATCCCACATAACTGTGTTAGGCCAGGGACTATAGCAAGGGAGTCGGGGATCACAGGTTATAAACTATGCTGGACCAACCTCAAAGTTGTTTGCTGAAGACACAGCTGAAGCAGAGGCAATATTCTGCAAAGATGGGGTGCCAGCCTCCAGGATACAGAATCTGCACTGAACCCACATGACAGGAGTGGTGAGCAGGCTTGTCCATGAGTGTTTAAACCTCTACTAATTGCCCCTTCAGAGCGTTCCACAAGTGTGTGGAATTAGGCTAGAATGGCTAAAATGGATTACTGGTATGAGAGATCATAGATGGAGTTTTCATGTCAATACTCTCTTCTTTGTATAGCTACACCAAACCATTTCGTCTGAAGATTAACAACCATTTTGTATGGAAGGACTTACACAGCTACACATAACTGTAAATTCGAATTGGGCCTGTGCTGTTGTGTTGTACATTTCTTCCCCCCACCCCTCTGACCTCAGTGGATCAGAGGTTAAAACAAGATTTTCTTCCTTTCATTTTATTTTGGAATAATTTCAAACTTACAGAAAAATTGAAAGTCTAGTGCAAATAACTTTTTTTTTTTTGTCCTGGACCATTTAAGAGTTTGTTGCTGACAAGATGAACTAGCACCCACATGGATGCTTTACTTTGTCTATTTCCTACAGACAGAAACATTCTCTTACATAAGTACAATGTAACTGTCAACATCAGACATTGATGTTGATGTCTTACTATGTCTCATCCACAGACCCTAGTCAAGTTTCACCAATTGTTCCAACAATGTCTGCTTTTGCAAAAGAATCCAATCCAGGACCACACATTGCCTTTTTTTTTTTTTAACCAAATTTTATTATTTTATTCTTAATCAGTATAAACGTGACTTCAGTTTCCCACACTTTCAGTTTCTTAATTTCAATTTAATAGCATCTTATCTATATATATGTCTATCTATCTACATGTTAGCCATTGAGTTATTTTTGGTAACTCTGGTCTGATCAGCCATTGATGAGGTCCTGACCACCTTATGGTGAAAGCAGCAGAAAGTAGGGTTTGGTTGTAACAAAGCATGTTTGATTCTTATCCACTTTCGGTTATGTGTCTGAACATGGTTGAGTCTGGTCAGAAATTTGAAAATGATAATGACAACTGGAACTTCCCAGCATATCTTAAACTACATAAAATTAGGAACTTGAAGGAAATAATTTTTAGGGGCTAACTAAGATTTTTTTCCCCATCTCCTAGGTTATTAGAAAATTAAGCAACTCTATTTTCTGGTAAGCAATGTTGGTTAAGCAGGTACAGAAATGGCAGAATGCCAACCAGTGACGAAGGAAAAAGGCCTATTCTACATTTAACTATATTAATTTTGATGACATTTCAAATTTTCATGAGAGATAACCCTAACTGCTCAAGTGTTCAATGTAGAAATCAGTGCATATTTTGGTTAGCCTGTTAAAAAACAAAAAAAGTGCTCTGAAACATTATTTTCATTAGAAAAGTGAGACAAAACAAATTTACAATTGTTTGAGGTGCTGTAGCACATCTACTGATACTCCCAGCTGTTTCACTAAATTGGCTGTCTGCTCTAAAATCCAAGGGAGGCTTGGCTTTTCAGAATGTGCATGCTCCTGTGTTCCACAACATTCTCAATATGAACAATCCATCCCACTAGGACTCTTGCTACACTTTTTGTTAAACTCAGCATTATTTTCACAGTCTTTCATCTTTAGCTTCATCAATCTTTTTCCCAGCTGGAACTACATGACAAAGGTCCATATCTTGAATGGAGTTCAATAAATCTACAACAGGGATTGGTGATTTTTGAGCACATATTCTTCACACTGGCCAACTTCGTCCAGAAGATTATTTATTTTACTGATCAAAGCCGAACTATTATCATGAAGGTGACACCAGGAGAGCAAAGCACTTGGTGTTCCTCTTAGTTGTCCATAGTTTATATTGACTTCTCTCCTTCCTTATAACCTTGATTGGAGCCCTGTTGAAGAGCAACTGCTTTGCCAGCCTCTATTCCATCTCTATAACCTTCTTTGACTCGCCTCTGCATGTGGCTCCGCCATTCCTGCTGCACCAGGAGCGACTTGTCTGCCTCTTCAGCAAACACCTCCCCATCATCTCCAGGACCCCGGACCAGGCAAGACCACACATTGCTTTTGATTTTCAGCCCTTTTTAGTCTTCTTTGGTCTGGAATAGTTCCTCAGTCTCTCCTTGACTTTCATGACCTTGATGCTTTTGAAGATAGCAGGCCAGTTATTTTAATGGAACATACCTTAATCTGGATTTGTCTGATACATTCTCACGACTAGATTCAAGTTATACGTCTTTGGCAGTCTGTCTTAGTTTCCAAGGGCTGCTGTATCAAAGTACCGTAGATTGGGTGACTTAACAGAAATTTACTGTCTCGTAGTTCTGGAGTCTAGAAGTCTGAATCAGGATGTCTGCAGGGCCATGCTGCCTTTGGAGGCCGTAGGGTCCGGGCCGGGGCTTGCCGGCAATCCATGGCATTCTTTGGCTTGAGGCATAACTCAGTCTCTGCCTCAGTCACATAGCTGTCTTCTCTCTCTGTCTGCGTCCAGATTTCCTCCCCTTATAAGAATAACAACCAAATTGGACTAGGACCCACCCTAATCCAGTTTGGTCCTATTTTAACTAACAACATCTCCAAAGATCCTGGTTCCAAATAGGATCACGTTCATAAGACTAGGGCTAGAACTGGAAAACATACCTTTTCGGGGGACATAATTCAATCCATCACGGGCAGGAACACCACAGAAGTGATTCCATGTTCTCCCCACTGCACACTATCAGGTGGTGCACAAATTTCAATTTGTCCCATTACTGGTGAAATTAACTTTGATTGCTTGATTAAGATGGCATCTGCCAGGCTTCTTAGCACTTGGAATCGAAGATCTGGATGTTATGTGGTCTCCTTGCTTTGGGATGTTGCTGCTCCTAGGCCCTCTCAGTGGACAGATCCACAGAAAATATACATACATACACATACATATGTACACTTACATATGTACTGTATCTATCTGTATGAATTGAAACCGTGAATTCACCTCAATACCTCCAATTCTAATCTACCACCACAGAAGTCATTCTGATTTTTTCCATTTCTATATTTGTGCCTTCATTCTTTGATAGTGAAAAACTTGGCTCCCACTATCCTCAAAATGTTTACTTACTTGATTAATCCTTTTGTATCTTCTGTTGTCGCTGTTTCCTGCCCCTCCATGAACACTCTCCTCTCCATGCTCGGATTCTGACATTCCCAACTGGGCTGCCACTGCCATCACCCCCATCCCATGTGGAAACCCTCCTTCTGCTCAGGCTCCAACACCCACTCTTGACTGCCACCGACCGCCCTCTACCCCCACACTTCCTCTTAACTCTGCTTGATCTTTGACAGCCTGAACTCACCTGTGAAATGAGCTTTCTTTCTTTTTTCTTTTTTTTTAGGGCAAGATATTATTGATGTGCAATATAAATAAATTGGGACTATGATGAACTCAGTCATATGTCTTCAGATGGGCATGAGGAACAAATTAACAATGCTCTGAACTTCTGTTAGAGTTCTAGAGGTACCAGCTACAGCTCAGCACTTAATCTACTTAGAATTTATTTCTGTACATGGTATAAAATGGGGGTCCAATTTTTTTTCCCAGCACCAGTTATTCTATAACCATTCTTTTCCCACTGAATTAAAATTCCACCTTTCATATGCTGTATTCTTTTTTTTTTTTTTTTTTTTAAGATTTATTTATTTATTTATCCCCCCCTTGCTGCTTGTGTTTGCTGTGTCCATTTGCTGTATGTTTTTTCTGTGTCTGCTTATCTCCCCCTTGCTGTGAGGTCCTGCTGCATCAGCCCACCGTGCCGCACCGGCCGGCCTGCCCTCACAAGGAGGCCCCGGGAAGCAAACCCGGGGCCTCCCATATGGTAAACGGGAGCTCTATCGATTGAGCCACACCCGCTTCCCTTATGTTGTATTCTTGTAAGTAGTTATCTATTCCTGGATTCTCTGTTTTGTACTACTGGTTTATTTGTCTATTCCTACTCCAGCACCATGTTGATTTTTATTATGGGAGCTTTCTAGTATCTTCTGATATCTGGTAAGCCACCTGTACCTTTAGTGTTCT
Organism: Cabassous unicinctus; assembly: GCA_029593785.1. Classification (NCBI taxonomy): domain Eukaryota; kingdom Metazoa; phylum Chordata; class Mammalia; order Cingulata; family Chlamyphoridae; genus Cabassous; species Cabassous unicinctus. The sequence goes on from JAQZBX010035605.1 coordinate 19,667, forward strand.
TTTTGCAACATTCATTGGTTATTCTCAGGTACTTTATTTTTTCCAAATGAATTTGAAGGTAATCTAGTACAACTGAAAAGAAATGTGTTGGTATTATAATTGGAATTTTATTAATTTTATATAAACTTGGGGATAGTTGACCTTTTTGTGACATTAGGTCTTGATAATTACGGCTGAAACAGTGAAGGCCATACAATGCCTTGTCATTTATTTATCCAACAAATATTTTTGGGCACCTACTATATGCTAGGCCCTGTTCTAGATGTTGGGGAGACAACTGTGAGCAAAATGGACAAGGTTCCTGCCTTCTTGAAGTTTTCATTCTAGTAGGGGAGACAGGTAACAGCCAAATATATAATACACATAAGAGGTAAGCATACCATATGGCAGATGGTGTGAAATGCTAAAACGAATCCAGCTGAGGGGGAGATAGAGGGCAAGGAAGAGAGCTGTTCTTTTCCCTAAGGTGGTGAGGGAAGGCCTCACAGACAAGGTGCTGTGGTGCCAGCTGAGGCAAGACCTGCAGGAAACGAGGAGTAAGCCAGGCTTTCCAGGCAGAGGAGATAGCAAATGGAAAGGTGGGAGCATGCTTGGCATGTTACACTAGTCACGGACAAGCAGCCTGGCGTGGCTGGAGTGGGGTGAGCAAAGTGTCGGGGGTGGGGGACATATCGCGGGGAGTCACGTAGCCCAGAGTGAGAGCTTAGGCTTTAACTCTGAGGAGGGAAGTTTCTCCTGAGTTTTGAGCAGAGGAGTGAGGTGATTTGATGAATGCTTTCAAAGATCATTTTGGTTGCTGTGGATAAGAAAAGTAAGTGGACAAGAATGAAAACAGGGAGACCAGATTAGGACTCTTTCAGGATACGTCTTGCTTGAGATTATGGTGGCTCAGACCAGGGTGGTGGAGGTGGTGAGAAGTCGTGGGTTTCTCATCTTCCTGGTGCCAGTGCCGCCATTGACCACCAGAGGGCACTACACGTGTCCTGGTGATGCAGGGCTGTGACAGAGGCTTCCTTCTTCACCCTCCCATCAGGACAGGTAGTGATGCCTATTTCCATAACACCTGCCACGTCCCACGCCCCCCTCCTCTTTGCTACTAGAACTTAGATTTAGTTCAGGGATGAATCATGGTGATATATAGTCATAACCTTTCTATTCTTCCAAGACCCTCCAATCTCCATCAACCTTTCCTCTCTTATGCTTACATGCATCAACTAGTGTATTAAAGTAGTCTAGAAAAACAGGTTTGCTGAGTGTGACTGGAAACTCCTTTCTTTACCATTAATTCTTATGGGAACATTGCCTTTTTTACCTGTAGTGTTGAATGGAAAAAAATGTGTTTTTTAAACTCAGTTCATACTCATGGTAAAAAAAAAAAATCTGAGACATACGAAAGAGTTTACAGCAGTGTTGTTCAACAAAACTATAATGTGAGCCACATACATAATTTTATTTTTTATTTTATTTTTAATTAAAAATTTTTTTTTGATAGGTGGGGGGTAGGTATCGGGGCTGGGGATTGAACCCAGGACCTCCTATATGGGAAGCCGGCACTCAACCACTGAGCTACACCCCTCCCCCCATATATAATTTTAAATGCAATAAGTAATTTCACCTGCTTCGTTACTTTAAAAAAAATTATGTACTTGTAAGCTAAAAAAATGAAACATGGGACTGTATAGCATAGTAAAACCTCATGTGAAATATGAATATGGGTAATATTGCATATATAAAGCTATTTTTCTTTGAAAGTGAACAAATGTATGTTAATGTTACAAGATGTTAATATTAGGCAAAACTAACAAACAAAAAACAAAACCCAAAACAACACTATGCTAAGTGAAGGAAACCATAGACAAAGTGCTACATATTGTATGAGTCCAATTATATAAAATGTAAATATAAACCAATTTATAAAGATGAAATTAGATTAGTGGTGATGTAGGGCTGGGGAAGGATAGAGGGATTGAGAGGTGACTGCTAAGGGGTGTGGAGTTTTTTTTTTTTGAGTAATGAAATTGTTCTAAAATTTTTTGTGGTGATGAATGCACAACACTGTGATTATACTAAAGCCATTGATCATACACTTTGGATAGATAGTATGGTATATGAATATATCTCAATAAAAGTGCTTAAAAAGAGTTATGAATATGATAACTGAAAAGAAAAAAGGAAAACTGAGTTCAAACATTGGACTAAACCATATAAAAATTAAATTGAATTTAAATATTTATAAGCAAAATATGTTCTGTAGCATTTATACCTGAACAACAAAAATTTACGTATGCAACCAAATTTTTAAAAAACCAAAAGAAGCAGGTGAAATTAATTTGAATAATATAATTTATTCAATTCTCTATATAAAAATGCCATCATTTCACAATGTAATCAAATATAAAATATATTTAATGAGATATTTCACTTTCCTTTTCTCATACTAAGTCTTTGAAATCCCATGTGTATTTCACACTTAGAGCACATCTTAGTTCCAACTGGCCACACTTCAAGTGCTCAGTATCCACATATGGCTTGAGTCCACTGCTTTGGATACTGCAGGATTACAGGACCTGGAAGAATATCTAATTGTCCTCCTGCATAACCCCTCTCCCATGTTTAACAAGGTACCTGAAGGCCCAGCTTGAGACGGCCATTTCCCAACCTCCCTAAGTTAGGTGTGCCCATGTGTTTTATCTCAGTGTAATAAATTACCACAAATTTAGAGCTTAAAACAAACCCCACTTACTATCTTGCAGTTCTCTAGGTCTGAAATCAGGGTGGGCTTGACTGGGTTCCCTGCTCAGGGTCCCCAAAAGGTAGAAATCAAGGCGCCTTCCTGGCTGGGCTCCTACCTGGAGGCTCCCGGGAAGGAATCTCCTCCTGCACCCCCTCAGGTTGCTAGGTGTCTGAGGTCCCCACTGCCTTGCAGGCTTTCAGCTGGGGGGGCTGCTCTCTGTTCCTAGAGGCTCCCTGGATGCCTTCCCTGTGGTCCTCCCCATCTTTAAAGCCGCATTGGTACTCAGGGTGTTTCTCACACTTTGAATCTGACTTCCCCTTCTGCCCACCGGCCGGAAAAAATTGTGCTTTTAAAGGGTTTGTGATTAGATTAGGGCCACCTGGTAATCTCTCTTTTGCCATGAAAGGTAACATATTCACAGGAGTGATATCATGTCACAGGTTCCACCCACCCTCAAAGGGGAAGGGATTAGGTAAGGCCAAGGGCCGTCAGGGGTATCCTAGAATTCTGCCCACCACACCAGTGACTGATTCTGGTTGCGAGGAAGTTAATGGCAACTCCATTCTTCCAGTTGCTCAGGTCAAGATTTTGGGTGTCATCCTTGACTCTCCTCTTTTTCTCACATCTCACTGGACAGCCAGCAAATTCTGTTGGCCTTCCTTTCAAAATACACTTGGAATCCAACCACTTCTCACCATCTCCCGCTGCCCTATCTTGGGCCAACCACCCTCATTTTTCACCAGGATTATTGCAGCAACCCCCTAACTGGTTTGAACCTCAGCAATCTGTTCTCAGCACGGCAACCAGAATGCCCCTGGTACAACATATGCCAGATCATGTGGCTCCTCTGCTCAGCAACCTTCAATGGCTCCCATCTCAGAATAAAATCCAAAGTTCCTATGTGGACTATAAGGTTATACTTGATTTGGTCTCCCTATTAGCTCTGTGACCTCAACTCCTACCACACTTCCCCTCATTGAATTTACTATAGCCTCACAGACCTCCTTAAACAGGTCAAAGAGTCCTTTAAGGTTTTTGCACTTGCTATTCTCTTTACCTAGAATTCTCCTAAAGATATCTGCAAGGCTAGCTCTCTCCCTCTCTTCAGGTCTTTATTCAAAATTCATCTTCTTAGTGAGGACTTTCAAGGCCAGCATGCTAATAATTCACATACACACACGGGCATGCATGCACACATGAACACACCACACCCACGTGTGTGTGAGCACATACATATGTCATACTCCTTGACCCTGCTTTATTTTTTTGCTCCTTAGTACTTTTCACTATTTAACACACTATATATTTTAATTTTGTATCTTGCTTGTTTCCCCCACTGAAACAGGGATTCTCCCCCACCCATTTTATTCATTACTGTATCAACCTGGCACACGGAAGGCACTAAAAAACGTTGCTGCATGAATAATAACACAAGAGGGACAAAAAAATAGTAACGCAAGAGGGAGATGATGGAGTTCAAGGATTCTAAGGTCTTTATATTGTTTGGAAGCAAGGTAGTTGTGCTAACTTTAGATTTTGCTGAGCTAAGTCTAAATGCATACTAAACATTTAAGGGTATCCCTAAGAGAGCAGAAATAGAATTGTGACTTCAATGTCAAGGGGAAGTGAACGGCACAAAGAAAATTTGATTAAAGCCAATGGAAGGCAGGAAAGAAGAAAAAGAAGCAGATATTTTAAAGAGAAAGCACAAAGCTTCCTGATTCCTGTCGAATAATAACAGATGCCTAAATCCCTCACAATCATCCAAAACCCACAAAGATCAACAATGAAAGCAAATTAAATCACCCTAGCCATCACCAACATCATCTCTAGGAGACAGAGAATACTTTGAATTTCAATTTACATGTAAATGGGGAGATAAATATCTGAAACGGGGAGAGCCAGCTCTAGCAGTTTACACCTGAACAGAGTCAGGGGGTTGTGGGAAAGAGACAGGGCTGGGAGTCCTAGAGGTGGCCAAACACAGATACTACAAAGGGGGACTAGCCCCAGGACGAGAGGATCCTTTTTGGAGAGGGGAAATACCGAGGACAGGTCTGAGGCCTGGTAGATCAGAGCCCTGGCTGCTGGGTGATGAAAAGGAACATT